>CAJFCJ010000032.1:0-296611 GCA_904063045.1 Dimorphilus gyrociliatus | reverse complement strand
ACAAAAAATGAGTATAGGAAATAGATTTAACACTAAACAGTAAACGTGATTAATTCATATGAGAAAAAATAAAATCAAAAATATAGGGTTAATAGTTTGATTAGTATATTAATTAATTTTTATAAGGTAGTATGAGATTTCATCATTAGAGAAACAGATGTACTTATACGTTTTTCTTTTTCTGTAAAATCTTGATGACCCATCACTAGTTCACTGAAATTAAATAAGCAAATATTAATATTTTCAACTATCAACTGGCTAAAGCAAAGGCTT
Source organism: Dimorphilus gyrociliatus (assembly GCA_904063045.1). NCBI lineage: Eukaryota > Metazoa > Annelida > Polychaeta > Dinophilidae > Dimorphilus > Dimorphilus gyrociliatus. The sequence continues at coordinate 296,338 of CAJFCJ010000032.1, read as the reverse complement.
TATATATAATAATAAAAATAGTAGTAATAAGTTTTCTTATATGTTTAGTAAAATAAATGAAAAATACAAATTTCCATAACATGCAGATGTTTACCATAATACGTTTAGACAATAATTAAGTCAGTTAATAGACGCCGAAACGTCTATTTAACCTTCAAGTAACCATAGTTAGTGGACATGTATTAAAAAAAAAAAGAAAAAGTATATAGATTTGAATGAAAACATAAAAAAAAGTAATAAAGAATATAAGTATATATGTATATGAATAATTGTTTACCGATACCTTCAATAATCGAGAAGGAAGAAAAGATAAAGAGAGAATGTTTGCTTTTTTTTGAAAGATAACATAGTACAAATCCCTTCAATATCAAGATATACATCTTTTAAAATTGAGAAACTTTTACAATACCAAGAACGACAATAAACCTTTTTGCCGATTTCTAGAAATCCGACAACCAGTTCGCTAGAAAATTACAAATCATTTTCGAATATGTTAGAATGAATCAGAGGTAAAAGAGTAATCATAACAATAATACTAATGATAATAATTATATTAATGATAATACAGCAAGCAATACTTGTTTTTTTTTCTTTTTCTATTTATTTTTACAGTATAAGTCTATAAGCAAAAACCCAGCAAAACTAAACATAAAAATGAAGGTGAAGGCTTATATTTTCTCTTTCCTCTCATTTTATTTCTAATTTTTTGTTTTAAACAAAAAGTTTGTAAAAAATTAATTTCTATTTTATATAAAAGTTAATCTGTGTTATATACTGTATATACCTTACTTTGTTTTCAATTATTAATAGCCCTATTATACAATCATACCTGTAATTTATTTCACCGTCACCATCTTTATCTAACTCGTCTAATAGCTGAGTAACTTCGTCATCAGTTAGTTTAATTCCAGTTTCCTGTTTGGAAATACACATAAAGCTTAATATTATTGGATAGAGTAAAAAATAGTAGAATATTCGATTTTTTGGTGTTTAGGTTATCAAACAAATAAGCTAGGATTATTATTTTCTGGGATATTTTTGTTAGCCGAGAGAAGATTTTAGAGAAAAGAGATTTAGATATTTTGTAAAAAAAAAAGAGTAAAAAATACTTTCTATTTTTAGCTCAAAAAGGAAGTAAAAACAAGCTGGTTTTCGTAAAAGATAAAAAATAAAACAATGAAAAATTCTATGAAAAGAAATAAAAAAGAGCTTGGTTTTCTTTTTTCTCATTTTGTAGGAAAAATTTTGAACACATTTCCGATTTGAATTTTTTTTAAATAAATTGGCTAATCAAAATGAATTGTTCAAAGCACGTCTTCATTCAAAAAGCATTCAATAAAAGTTATATATATATATATAAGAATTAATAGAGCCTGATCCAATATAAATATAATGTTAAATTAAGCGCTTTACTTAAAAAATAGCTACTTATTAACATATAATTAATTAAAATTAACATGATGTTTTTAAATATTATATACAAAAGCAAATATAAACAAAAAATAAAAATTGTATAGAAGGAAATAAAAAGGTAAATTAGAGAAGAACTTCAACATTAGAGGTTTTTTTTATATTCAATGGATTTTAATTTGGATAAATTTCTTTGTTTATCATATTATTATTTATGAATTTTCTAGTTTTTTACCTGACAAAGTTTCTGTAAGAAAATATTTAAAAAAAAATTTTGTTCAAACAAAAATTCAAGAAAGATGAAAAAAAAATGTTCTATAAAATAATTAAATAATTTTCTTACTTCTTAGAAATATAAACAACTTTTATATAAATATATATATAAATTCAAAATTAATGAAATAAATCATTTAAATGCAGAATAAGGCTCTGTTATTATTATTATTATTATTATTATTGTCTTCTTAATTGTGATCTGTTGATTTAATAACTTATAATTATTTACCTCTAAACCTTCTGTAAACTCTTCTCTGGTGACGCTCATGCTATGATCTTTATCAAATTTATTAAAGAAATCTACCAATCTTAAATTATTCTTTTCGATGTAGTTGCGTAATTTCACCATAGGATGTACTCTAGCCTGTAATGTTCAAAGGTTTGTGAAAAGTATCCGGAAAATGGACATAAATAATTAGTACCTTTGGCTTTTTAGGTATAGGATCACCTCCGTGTTTCAAAATAATTGATTTATTCAGTTGTTCTTGAACCTTTTTAAATACTTCGTCAAAATCTTTATTGACGAGGATACTCTGTAATTAAAATTGATAAAAATTTAAACGATAATGTAAAGCAACAGGTAGTCGTAGTTTAATAGTCACCTCAAAGTCAAGTATCTCCAAAGCTGTATTAGGATTTTTCAGCATAGACGCACATATTGCGTAACAACCTGCACTTTGCATAGGATTTTGACCCATTTTTAAGATTCTCAGTGTTTCATTGACAGATAAACCTTTACCAATAAGAACAGCTGCTTCAGCAGTTAATCTATTATTAGATACATCAAGCTCTTCTAAAACATTATTAGCTTTTAGAGCATCTCCCAAAGCTAGTGCTCCTTCTGTGCCAAAGCCATTCCACGATAAGTCTAGTTTTTGAAGCAATATATTTGTCTAAACGAGAAAACAGTGTAATTTTAAATAATGAAAATATTCATAAAATCAAATAATATCTAACCTTTAATCCGGTAGCGATTCCTTTAGCCCCTTTTCTTCTTAACGTATTCCAACTCAAGTCCAATTCTTTAATGGAGCTATTCTCCGAAATAGCAGGGCCCAGAATTATACCAGCCTCCTCGCACAAGTGATTATGACTCAAATTCAAGTATTCAATTCTTGTTGTATTCTTTATAAATGAATTTATTAGGTCAAATTTTGACAAAAAAATATAGTAATAGATATGATAATAATAGTAATAATAGTACCGTAATTGCTTCAGCCAAATGGACAGCAGCCCTATCATCAAAATCATTTCCAGACAAATTCAACTTTTTAATAGTTATATTTCCTTGGAGAACGTCAACGAGTTGTTTTGCAAATTGAACGTCCAGATGGTTATCAGCCAGCAACTAGAATAAAATAGTATATTTTATTAATTCTAAATAATAAAGTATCCAAAAAAAGAGGATGAATTACTTACAACATCTGTAATGTATATATTTTCTTTAAGCATATCACATATTGCTTCACCTCCAGTTGGCCCAAGCCAATTATCTGACAAATCCAATACGAGTACCTGCGTATTACTCTGGAAGAAGAGTAGGAAAGAAGAAAGGAGAAATTAATAAAAATAGAAAGTATAATATTTTTGCGTATTTATATTATCTATTCATATATTATATCTTGTAAATTTTAAGCGATTTTCCTCTTTAGTAAGTAGCAACTTAATTGATTAAAGTCGTTAAGCTAAATATTTTAAATCTCTAAGGTAAATAGATACAAACGCCACTTGATAATGAACTAAAAGGTAGGTTTGTTTCTAAAGCAATTAAAGAATACAAACAACTAATGATATTGCCAGTGGTTTAACGGCAATTGGTCCCAATCCGTGATGTTTCATATCCAAGTGAACGTCGTGCATATGTCGTAAAAAATATGAAGCGGGTATTACATTGTTCTTCCTGCTAATTTCTATATATGCGGCTTCGCTCGAGTGATCATACTTTCGATCCAGTTCATCATTTTCCAAGTCAGTATCCCAATTCATGTTCTCCGTTTCTTCATTTCTCTGATCGTCTACAATTATAGACGTCTCTAAATCATGTGGAAACGAGACGGAGCTCAAAGGTCTGGACTTTCTTCCACTTTGTGAACGCCTGACAACAATCCTTTTCGAAGTGGAACGATTCATGCTATTCTCGGTCCTCATCTTACAAACTGTTGAAAATTCCATTTCATATTAAAAATAATTATATTAAATATGTTTATTTACCTTAACAACAAAAAACTAAACAACTTTATTTACATTTAATAAGCAATTACACACAAATTTTCACAAGTTTTTCGAATTAGTATAATCTCGCTTTTGACAATTTCTCTAATATAAAAATATAACAAAGAATAAAGTAAGAGGTCACAAGAGTCAGCTATTTAACTTCGATAAATGATTTATTGTTATAATAATTTCCATAAAGGAATTCCTTTGTTTATTCACTTTTCCCATAATCTTTCCTTCAAGGTTAAAAGTTACATTTATAAAATAAATATTCAAAAAAGATATAGTAAAACCACGACTTATTCTGGATTAGTTGAATACAATAAAAACTATTAATTGTTCAAACAGTTCATTCAAAAGCAATTGTAAAAAGATCTTATTGTTCGGTTGCTATGCATATATTATGACGATAAACCGCGGGAACAGTAGTAATCACATTTAATCCAGACAATAGATAAATCTAAAGTAGTGCCTTACTTGATTATTTTCAATAATCCTAGACCAATCGTCCAAAATTCAACAGGGTCAGCTTGGACGTTGCTTTTACAATTCTTGACCCTGGGTGCTAAGGTAAACTTTGCGCGTTTCCGCTTTGATATTTAACCTTGACCTTTCATTTCAAAACATAATCTTTTACAAGATATTTTACAAACTTTGTAGGAAGCAGATAAAAAGCAAAAATTTACATATATATATATATATATATGTATATATATTTGAATATGCGCATATATGAATATACTTCCATTATTACGTAATGTTTATATATATACAAATATATATATATTCAAATACATCGTAAAAATTTATGAAAAATGCATCAACTTTGAATAAAAACTGGTTACCTGAACCGTAACTTATATACGCAGAAGAGAAAATTGAAAATTTTCGATAATCGACTGAATGATAAGGAAAAGGCTTAATGTTATATTTTATTATCATATTTGTTACTTTGTACATCTTTTGTTGACTTTGTGATCAGCGAACTTACTAGAGAAGTTTTCTTATGTGTTTTCTAATTGTTTATTTAGAGTTCATAGTTAAAATGCTTATCGAAACGATTACAAAACACGCCCAAATACTAAAAGTAATTAATTATTTGTGGCTGCTGTGTTGTTGTAGACGATATCCGCATGTAATTCGAAATGATTCTAACATCAAACTCCTTATTTTATTATTGTACATAAGTTTTCATTATCTAGCAGCGACTTTGACAATTAGTGTATCAATAATCGTGTTAGAATATTCAGTTCTTCCAACGATTACTTTCATAATCCCATTTAGATGCAACACCTTCGACAGGATTCTGCTGTTGTTTAATTGCTTTCTCTAACATGTCCTCCTTCCATTCGTCAGTGATAGATACAGGCAAGGAAGGATATACTGAAATATTCAATGGAAAATAAATGGTTTTCAACTTAAATTAGACAAAGATTGATTGTTTACCATAAGCTTTAAGCCAAACCATAAACCATCCGGCTACAGCACATCCTAATAAAGTTCCTGCAAGAATGCTCTTCCATTCTCCAGTTGGGGCCTTCATTTCGGCATAAGTATGTCTGAAGCTAGCCCTATATAAGGCTTTTTTTTCTTCCATTGAAAGTTTACTCCAATCACCAGCTTCCTTCTGCCTAAGAGCTTGTATTTCTTCAGTATTGGGGGCCCAACGGACTGCTGGAGCAGGAAATTCTGGTCTATCTTGGTAGTTGGGATTTCCATTGAATCCAAAACCAACGATATCTCGGTTGCCTATTTTTGGATAGTAACTGTCCACTTGCTCTTGATTCAAAGCGGGAGCCTTGGCAGATTGAGACTTGACGAGGCTGGTAGAGAGTGCTCGACGGGAGATGGTAATTGCGTGTCTTGATAGTTGGAATGCCATATTCCTATTCTATAAGATACAAAATTATAATTAAAGACCAACTTTTTGTGTTTTGAATTCAAGGAAATAATAACTGAAAAATTTAACAGAAAAAGAACAAGATTTTTAAATTAATTCCTGAATTCTAAATAAGACACGATTTCTCTTTAGCAGACGACACTCCGACCTTAACCAAGGACAAACAATAATAAAGTTGGAAATATTCAGTTGTAACCCTCAATATGATTATAAGAGTGTATCCGAAAGTCTTCAGCTATTCGTTATCCAGAAGATTAATATGATTTTATCAACAGAAATAGTCTTTTTAGCAATGCCCGGTCAAAGAGTATAGTACTAATAACATCTAAATCTAAGTATGATAAGCTTCAACATACACTTTTGTTTAGCATTTTTTTATTTTTTCACTATTTATCATTATCATGGACTTATTAGTTAGCAACTCAGTCTTGAGAAATAAGAGATTAAAAACAAACCTTTTATTTCCAACGCCGTCTGATCCAAAATGGCGGTGTAAAAGTCACGTTCTTTCTCGTAAGACAAAGTAGTAAAACAGTGGTGACATCTATTTAATATAAATGTTTAACATATATTGGGAGTTCCGTTTCCTATGCGAACTGTAACACATTACAGTTCACTTTTGAAGTAAACTTTTCTCATATAATGCCTACTTTTGGAGAGCCCAAATCGGTCCCAAAAATACAGTTTGGTGTATCGCTTGCAATCGGAACATTTTGGTCTACTGTCTCTCTTGTTAACTTCGTCATAAGTCTTATCAAGAAAGGTAAACTTTGGTTCTAGTAAGATAGGGTCATTATTATGGTCACCTTCAAAATTAATATTTATTTAACTTTAGAATTGTTTTTTTATACAAATAAGACAGCGTATAAAAGATATAATTTATTGGTATGACTTTTATGAGGTTTCTATTGCATAACAATTTTTTTAAACCTACTTTGATTGAATTTTTTTTAAACAAAAACTAAATCTTTAGTGTTTTGATGTTAAGACTGTAATAAATAAAAGAGATAGAAATAGTAATATTAACAGTTGATGTCGATGTTGTTATTTTTTTAAAATTGCATTCGAATACATTAACAGGACCGAAAAAGATTTTTACGGTTAATGATCACCGATTAGCTCCCGCTTGCTTATCAGACGATGAATATGGCATACATAGTTTTACCACAACATCAACTGGCGTGAAAATTCATTATGTTGCGGCTGGTAATGCCAATTCTCCATTGATGATATTTCTTCACGGCTTTCCTGAAAATTGGTACTCTTGGCGTCACCAGATATCGTACTTCAAGAGTAAATTTAGAACTGTTGCAATAGACATGAGAGGGTATGGAGAATCTGGAAAACCGGAGGGAGTTCAAAACTATTGGATTCCTTATCTTGTTGAGGACGTTAAAGATGTTATGGAAGCATTGGGGTACAAAAATTGTGTATTGGTAGCACACGATTGGGGTGGTGCAGTTGCTTGGTCTGTAGCAGCTAAATATCCAGAAATAATAAATAAATTAATTATTTGCAATTGTCCTCAAGGTAAAATACTATTTGTTATGAAGTAATAAAGCTTTTTATATAAAGAATTTAATTTTCTTCTCAGGTACAGCATTCCAAAAAATTTTAAAGACAGACCGTAAACAATTCTTGAAATCTTGGTACATGTTTTTTTTTCAAATACCTTATCTGCCCGAATTTTTGATAAAATTATCCGATTATGGTTTTATTCGCAAAGTATTTTGCAGTAAGCAAATGGGACTTCAGCAGAGGTCTTTAACAGAAGAAGAAATGGAAGCTTTCATTTATTCTATCTCACAACCGGGAGCCTTAACTGCTACTATCAATTACTACAGAGCTACATTCCGTTATATTATTCCTAAAGAGTATAGAAGAACCATAAAAGTTCCATCTCTTGTTATATGGGGTACAAAGGATGGTGCACTAAGCACTTCGATGGCTGAACTATCTTGTAAATTTGTCGAGGCTCGTTCTAGTGTAGATTACGTTGATGGAGCTAGCCACTGGGTGCAACAAGATAACCCAGAACAAGTGAACAAATCTATAGATAAATTTATTTCTGAAACAAATGATTCTAAACTATAAACACACTTTAGCCGACTATAGAAAAGATAAAGCAGACATATTTCCTGTTGTCTTGTCTTCATTATTTTTTAAATACATCTTAGAGCTTGGAAGCATTTTAACAAAACTTCCTAATTAGATGCTTCAATTTCTTTTTTACATTCTGTGCATATATTAATAATATCTGAGATTTTGAATAAAATACATAATAGTCAAACGTATTCAAAAAAAGACTTTCCCGCCACAATGTGACATTGACCTCTGCTAAATAAATATTCATGCTCTATTCAGTAAACACTAGAAGCAGTTTACAAAATGGCTGCGCCAATATCGTCTCCTAGGGAAAAATTTGAAGCTGCAGTTAATGTTATTCATAGTTTACCCAAAAATGGTTTGTCACTTAATCAGAAAATAGTTACTAATCCAAATTATTTAATGATAAATTAGATCGTTAATTTCTTATTATATTAATCAATGCTCTAATTGAGTGAACTCTTGATCGCGTAAGACAGCTTTGATGCTTTTCACTGATGATTTCAGTACTAATTAAATATCATTTTCTGATATTTAATACTAGCAAAAGCATCACGAGGATTGTTAATGTAAAAATTATTTTTAGTTTCACAAATGGCAGGATCGTTCCAGCCTTCACATTCCATGATGTTGATGTTCTATGGTTATTATAAGCAGGCAACAGAAGGAAAGTGCACAAAAGCAAAGCCTGCATTTTATGACGTAATAAATAAAGCGAAATGGTTTGTAAATTAATCGATTGAATGAAAAGAATAGAAACATATCTATATACATATATAGTTTTCAATCTCTGTACATTTTAAAACATGCATGTATTTTATAGGGAAGCCTGGCACAAATTAGGAGATATGCCAGAAGAAGAAGCAATGACCAAGTATGTAGAAGAGTTAAAAAAAGTTTGTATAAAATTCTTGATGCAAATACATGCAAAAGCTTTTACAATATAATTATATTAGTAATAACTATGTATATATTAGATAATTGAAGCAATGCCTCACACAAATATGGTGTCAGAATTTGTTGAGAAATTAGGAAACTTTTATGAAATTGTTGATGAAAACGGTTCGACCATTGGAACTAAAGAAGCAAAAAATTTAGCGATAAAGGTAATTGAAAAATATTAGATAAATTTAAAAAAAATGAAATGAAAGTTATCAAATATTATTGATATTGATATTCTTTGGCTAGAATACTCTTTAAAGGTTCTTTTGTACTTTAAAATATAATATACAGGGAAAGAGATTAGCAAAACGAACGAAATCTGTCGACTCTTTATCAAATGGATTAGAAAATGGTAATGGAAGCGCTTTAAATGGTCATGGGCATATCAGGAATGGAAATTCAAATTCAGACGGGGACGATGGCGACGATGATGACGACGACGATGATGAAGGTGATGATTATAATAAGAATAAGGATAAAATTAAGACAGACGCTAATGACGTACCGAAAAAACCTGATTACAAGCCGCGCAGAAATACCTCAAATGGTTTGTAAATCTTTAATCAATGTGAAGTTTCAACACTTTTAAAAATATTGACTTTTTTAGTAGGATCAGACGGTGAAAGCTTATCAAGTCCAGCAACGAGCGACGATGAATTTTGCGACACTAGTCAAGAACCTATTGTTGATAATAAAGTCTTAAACAGTAATGGACCTTTTGATTTAATATCAGCAAGAGGTAAGTGGAATCTTATCTAAGTATAACTTACTTCTTAGAAAAATTGATTAGTATAATAAGATTCGATAATTGCATAATCAGGTGGAGAAAACGCCCAGACAAACGAACAAGTTAGACAACCATCCGGTGAAAGTCTCTCAGCATCACAAGCACAAAGAATGTGGCTAAACGAACAACCCAGCGCAAATCAGGCACTTTTATACTCTTCTTCTGGAGGGCGGCCGCCAAATTATCCACAAAACTGTAATTATATATTCTAAAGTTTTATCAATATACACTATGCTATCGTTTTTATTCGAAATCTAATTCATATACTGTTTATGTACTTAAATTAGCTCCTAACTCTCCTTATGCTCAAGAAGTTAACGAAAGAATTGCAATAGCACTGGTCAGATTGCAACAAGATATGAATTCCGTCCTGACTCGACTAAATACTTTAGAAACATTATCACTAACAAGACAACCAAGAAGTAGACGAAGCTCTGAAAAAAGTGACAGGGAAAACTCATCATGGTGGCCTTTTTCAGCAAATACGACTTTTAAGAATATGGCTTTTTTTATTGCATGGCCATTTATTGTTCATCTAATTATTAAATTCATCAACTCAAGGAGGTAAAAGTTCATTTTTTGTTTTCATTTTCTAATAAATAAAAAAATCGCGGGAAAAATATTTAATTTATTCATATATTAACTTTTTCTTCAGATTTATATTTTACGCGAAAAGAAGAAAATAGAATAAATCAAACGATTGAAGTAAATGATTCCTGCAAATGATTGGAGTTTTAAAAAAACATATAAATGCATAATTTTTTCACTGATTTAATGTAAAAAAACAAAAAAGTGATATATGCTTAAGTATATGTCCTGACGAATTTCTAAAGTTAACCTTTAATTAACTTGAATAAAAATAAAATCTATTTCAAAATGGGAAGCATATTTTAAAATGGCGCGGTTGAGTTGGGAATAGGCGCCATTTTTTTTGAAAACTGCGAAGTACATCTAGTTTGAATTGTTTGTAATAGATGGCACTACTTGAAATTAACATGGCGGCTAGGAAGAATAGGTTCGTGGCTTGAGAAGCTTTTATTTGGTCTAATTTCGAATAACACCAGTTGACAAATGCGTAATATTGCTGCTTATGACACTGTTGAAGTAAGTGAATAAAACGTAGACACTCTACTCGTTTTCCACATATAGGATTGATACGTTTTGCCTTAAGATGTTACGTAATGTGTTGCAATACACGCATATCAATTAATCGATAAGTACGCCGTAGTTGCTAATTTTATTAAATGTAAGTATTGATAAATATGCGATTGAGGGATCTGTAATCTTTGTAACACTTATCGCCTAGTGTCTAGTTATGAGTTCGTATGATACTAAAAAAGAGAAAATAAGGCGATGAGACTATAATTGCTAAGTCGTTCGATTCAAAATACATCTGAAAGAAAATAGGCCGTTGTAAAAGTCGTGCTACTTTTTTGTGTTATATTGAAAGAAAATTCTGTTTTGGTAAATATCTTGAAAACGATCAATACACATTTTTATTCTTAGCATTTTGTTTAAACTTAAGCTTTTCAGATAATTCTTCATTTATATAAAGAAAGTGACTAATTACAATCTAGTAAGTCTATAATAATAAATTTATTAATAATTGCGACTCCCTCTTTACCCTTCCCCCACCCCGCCTGCAATATCTATATAATTACTTGAATATTATCATTAAATTATTAACTCTTCTATTATAATTTATATATCTAAAATAAAGATTTTGTGGTTGATTAATAATTGATTTCTTTATGAATAAATTAATTAAGAGATAAAATATGTAGACCTAAGATGATATTTTTCCTTTTATAGATTTTCTTACAAACGTGTGAATAATACCAAATTTTTATAAATTATCTGTTTATTTCATTATCTTCTTTTACTTTATTGATAATAAAAAAATATATCGGTGTTGTATTTTTCCATTTACGATTAGTGTGCTTGTTTAATTATTCTGTACTGAGAGAAATAGAAAATCGGTAGGTTTTCATATGCCTAATTTTAGAACGTCGATACTCCTAATCTTGGTTTGCAATATTTATAGGATTTCGGTAGTTTTCTCCTATTACTTTTCATAATGTTTTAGTTATATTCCTGCAAAAGAAATCTATAAGTAATGCTTTCGGTTATATGCTTAGTTATTCTAATGGTTTTCTTTTTTGCTACAAGGATAATGATAGTAAGGCTAGAAGAAAAATATCTAATATTTTTGGAGTCTCTCTCCTTAGGATACAAAGTTAAGGGCCAGGTAGATAGTAATTTGAACAAGCCACTATTGTCGGTTAAAGAGATCTCATTATGTTTTGTATTTTATTGGAGTCTAAATAAGAAAGGCAAAACAGCACGAATGTCCTACTTTTTCTCGTTGTATTGGATAAAGAAATTAGTACTCACAAAATCTTAAAATTTAGATATATGAACATATAGAAAACAACATTTTCAAAATGGACCATATTTAATAAAAGATTAGGGAGTTTCATTTTAGAAAGAGAACAATTAATTATTTACCTATTGTTGATATTGTTAGTTTTTGATCTTTTTTTATTGGAGGACATTCTACTAACTTTACAATGTTGTATCTACGTTTTTTTCAATATTATGACGTAGCAATGGGGAACTGAGTGTTTAGCATAGCTTTACTGTACATTTGTCGTGATATTTAATAGACTTTATAAAAGAGGTGAATGAACAATCTCTAAGTAATAATTATAGTTAATCAATAAAGACAGTTCTTGAGAAAAAATTTCAATATTTTATTATATATGTATTTGCTTATAAACTCTTTTGTAAGACGTTTATCTATTCAGGAAAAATAGGTCGCCTATTTTTTTTATAAGTATATGATATTTTGTCTTATTATTTTTTCTTTAATAGGCCATTTTTCAAGAATGGATGTAAATAACATCCTTGTTCAGCAGGATGTTGACATCGGTATAGCTCAGATGTCTGAAAGTTATTCAATTATCAAAGTAGCAAAAAATGTTGTGGAAGTATCCGATGAATTAACTAAAGATAGTTTATCTGGTGGAATTTTTGTGGATAACGAGACTGGAGAAATGATGCATGGCAGTGGAGGTGAAGCGATTTCGTTCATGGAAATTGAAGATTATTTCTTAAACCCTGAATCGGACTCTTTATCCAGTAGATCTGATTCATCCCATCCAATTTTGCATAGTATCCTAACTAAATCTGAAAGTAATGAGTTGAAAGATTTAAGATTAAAAAATGAAAGTGAAATAAAGCCGGAAACGGGTAAATAGAATACTTTTTTCTTGTAAACTATTGTTTAAAAAAAAGTATCTTATACTGTGTACATTGACTTAATGATCTTCTTTTTTCTCCTTAAATAAGTAATTGAAAAGCGAAAGCTTTTAATGGAATTATTAGCTAGTCAATCAAGTGATGTTGACACCTTACATTTTATGAGTAAGTATAAATATTTTATTTGCACAGAAGATGTAGTTTTAATATGTTTGTAATGTTTTAAAACTTAATTTAGTAAATTGCAATAGATTTGATTAATCGGGCAGCTTTTTATATAAAATCACATTGAAAAATATATAGGTTAAAATGTTGCATTAATGTATCAAATGTCAATATTTATTTTTGTTGAGTTTAACTTTTATATATTAATATTACTAAATTGATTTTTGTGATATAAATACTACTTTTTGTCCGCTCAAAGTCCAAAAAGCATATTTAGTAACAAACAACGAATTTAATGCCGAATTACTTTGTGACAAGCTTAAAATTGAGTTTTAATAGCTAATATTAATTACAGGTGTTTAGTTTTTTAAATATAGGTTATTAATTATTAAATTGCCTATCATTAGGCAAAGTACATTTATTTTTTTCAAAGAAAGAACAGTAAACTCATTGAGTGAAAAAAGAGAAAAACCATTCCATTATTTTATAATATTTAATTGTGTTAAATAAATTATATAGATATATAAATAGATTTTTTTTCGCAGGTCACAAACCTTCAGATAAGAGCGCTGATAATTTACATACAGAGGTAAGATAAGCTCTTATTCTATTCTTTTTTTCTCTCTACGATCATGACGTTAGATTATAAAATCGACCTTTAGATCATAATTATTGTTTAAACATAAGATAAATTGTGATCTTATCGGCGTTATCCTTCATTTAGAAATTAACTTTGAGAAGGCACGCTGGTATGGCAGCGACCTACTCAATGTCGGCTTTGGTTTTAGTTTAGTAATTCCGTTTATGAATTTTTATTCATTAACATTTTACGAGTTAACAGTTGAGTATTTTAAAGATTTCATACAGGGAAAATCTTTTTCGTTTTTGACGTTAAAAGTCTTATAATGAAACAAAAGGCTCTTCTAGAAGAGCAGCGTCTACATCCGGTTTATGCTGGAACAATGACTTTTACAGCCAAAAGGATTTTCTCTACGTAAAACACATGATATAATTATTTTGGTGTCTATTGATAGACAAGATTAAACTTGAAGTGTGACCTTGTGATTTACCTGTTTGATTCATTTTCAGAATGTACCCTACACGCCTTGCGAAGGGGCTGAGGGTAATCAGACCTCGCCAGACTCAACAGCTCTTGATAAAGCAACTGAACAATTCAAGGAGAAAACGCTATCTGTATCATTAGACAAAAGTGTAAACTGTTCGAATAGGGGAAGGAGTAAAGATGAAAAAAGAGCAAGAGCTCTAAACATTCCCTTTACGATGGCACAAATTATTAACTCTCCAGTCGATGAATTTAACGACTTGATCACGAATCATTCATTAAACGAAGCTCAGCTACAGCTTATTAAAGATATAAGAAGAAGAGGCAAAAATAAAATGGCTGCTCAAAGTTGCAGGAAAAGGAAGATGGATGCCATTGGAACTTTAGAATCGGAAGTTTTAGAACTTCGAGATAAGTGTAAGAGTTTGACAAATGAACAGGAAGAGTTAAGACATGAAGTAAACACATGTGAGAACAAAATCAATGAAATGTATTCGATGGTTTTTGATTTTCTTCCAAAACCATCCGGAGGATCTAACAATATCGATGACTATACTTTAGAGCAGACAAAAGACGGAAGATTATTTTTAGTACCAAAATAGGCCGGAAACAAGTGTTATATAATACATATATATATATATATATATATATATATATATATATATTCATATATAAATCTATTATATATGTACTAATATATATATATATATATATTAGTATACATATAGATATATATATTTAATATATATATATATATATATATTATCTTTTATTTTTTCTTTATTCATGACAAACTGTAGTTGAAAGAAATGTTAGATTTTTTGCAGTTATTTTGCCTTTGGATATCATAGAAAATTAAAAAAAAGAAAGGTTTTATAGTTTAAAATTTCAACAACTATTAGTTTATTATTAAAGAAAAACGTGGAATATTTCTAATTTTATTTAAGATAAAAGAAGCAGATTCAATATCTAAGGAAATAAATATCTGCAAAAAGGATCTATGTACAGCACTTTTGCATGTTTTGTTTTATTTTAGATTTATCTCCAGTAATATTTTGAATAGTTTTCCGCGTGTGCATGCTTACTAAAAATGGGCGGAAATAGAAGATATATTCTTCACACGACATCACAAGCCACTTGAAGTGTTATAAAGCACATCAATGATTATTATATCAGACATCACATGCCACTTGAAGCGTGGCTGGAGAACGAGTGGATAGACATCACTATTGCCACTTGAAGTGTGGCTGACGTTAACGTCATGCTTTTCAAGCATCTTTTCGCATGTTTAGTCACTACATTATTCCATCTCTGATTATTTAAAGGCTGTCCTTCTCTCATAAACCATATCACAAATAGTCAAGAATGAAAGTTAATTCAAACCTATTTAACTACCTTTAAACAATTTATATAAATCAAGATATTAGACACTGCCAATTCAATTCTATATTAACCATAAGAATTGGACGCCCATAATCAGCCCATTGAAGATAAATAAGTAAATAATAAAAAAAACACTTCATTAACATTTCACGCCCATTTGTGTTGTTTTTTCCCGTAACTTTTTAGAAATGCTGTTCAAAAATCGTTCAATCTTTCCTGAAAATGAAGAAAAAAACACATAAAAATAATTAATCTGAGTTTATTTATAGAAAAGTGAAATTAAAAGTTATTTCTATTTTTTCCTTCGGAAATCTTTGTCATCTATTTTTTTGTTATTTTATAGAAAAGAAAGGAAGAGTAATTTATATGTTAATTAAAAAATAAGATCGGTATTTGAATAGTATTTTAATTTTGCATGCTACAATAACGTTTTTTGCATGGAATATAAATACTTTTATTGCTTGTTTGTTTGAGTTTAGTTTAAATCTATCAGTTATCATGCGTGTCTTCCGCGTGTATGGAAAGAATATTAAAACGTTAAATTTCATGTATAAAAATATCAATATATGATTATAGGAATATATATATATATGTAGCATTATATTAGTGATATTCGTTTCTGTTTTAGATCTCTATTGTATTTTCGTTATAGCAAGTAGTTTAAATATTAAAGGTGACGAATATACACAAATATATATATATATATATCTTTATTGTAAATTTTCTATATTATTGCAAATTATAATTATATTTGGTGATTTCATCTTGCACTAAAATAACTGCATAAATATTGGGATACATGTACAAAGAAAACTTCTTGTATGAATCTTATACAAGCAAGCTATTTGATGTTTAATATTGTTAAATAACATATGCGCATGTACTCATAATTATAAATAGACTTATATTATATATAGGTCAATTTATATATATACATGAATCTGCAGCTAATTTTTTGAAAAAAAAATAAAACGGAATTTTCTCCACAAAAAAATGATTATGACTTTGTTTTATTTACTAAGCACAAAATAGTCAATTAGTGTTATTCAAGGTTAATATTTCTATTGTATATGTATATTCATTATTATACGTATATTTAATATTGTCTCTTTCGAGGGAAGATAATATATAATTTATATTTCCCGCCAAAAAATTTTCCTTCTTTTTATTTTCGTATTTTTACATAATGAAAAAACTAATTATATATTAGAAAATGTCAATATTTTATCATGTATTTAATTTCATAAAATAATTATTACGAGATATTTTATTTATTAAAAATGGCGGAACATGTGATTTCAGATTCTTCAATTAAAAATGAAAAGGAAGAAAATGTGGAGGAGAATGAATCAAAAACGACGGTTAAAGTAATTTGGGTTATTTTATATAATCATATACATCTTTAAAATTATTAAAAATCATTTATTTCTCTGCTTTAATTGTAATATTAGCTCTTAAAATCAAAGAGTTTTAAATTTATTCATATTTGATTAATTATATAGGAGCATATGTTGCAATACATGACAGTCGAGGTTCTAGACCCAGAGAAAAGGAATGGTGGTGCAGCCTTAAATGTTAGGGGCCAAGATACATTCATAGTCTATCAAGTATATTCCAGGTTAGATAATTAGTAATTTAAACAGATGTTGCATAATAACATTTATTTCCAAAAGGGTAACTGATCCATCGAAGCCCGGTTATTACGATCATCCTACAACCGTGTGGAGGAGGTATAATGAATTCGATCTCCTACGTAATTATTTGGAGGTTTCATATCCCTATATCGTAATTCCACCATTGCCAGAAAAAAGGGTAAATCCTAATTTAATTTGCAGATAAGAATACTAATTATGAATCAAAGAAAATTGATAAATTATTCAAATTAAAAGAATATAGACTTGTATAATGTTAAATCATTAAAATTAGATGATGATTAACTGATGGAAAATCGAAACTTGTTTACATTTTCACCAGGTTAGTCACACTTGGCAGAAATTGTCAACGGATCGATTTGAATCTGAATTCATTGAAAGGAGGCGAATTAGCCTGGAGGTAAATTTTTCTGTTGCATTTATTTTAAATACGAAAATAAAAGAAAAGAATTATACACAGAATTTTAATTACAACAGAAATTCTTGATGCGTTGTGCATCCCACGCTGTTCTTTGTAAAGATGAGATATTTAGAGCATTTTTTGTAGAAGAGTACGGTTTTAAAGACCTAGTGGATGCAACTGCATATCAAAGAAAGGTAAAAGTTTTATTACATTTTAATAATTACTTAAACAAGCCTTTTATTACTTTTATTAACATTTTCTTCTCGTGATATACTACATTATATATAATTATGTAGTATAATTAATATAATTTATTTATATGGTTATATATACTGTTCTATAAACTTGCTTTGTATTTGCTATTTTTTCTTAATCTTTTTTATTAAGTATCATTTGTTTATAGGCCGACTCAAAATTCTCTGCCCTGTCAGCTTCGTACGGCTTGAAGTCGCCAAATCCAGATATAGAAGCTATTAAAACATATATTAATGATCTCGAATCTACTTTATATCAAATACTAAAAGTACGCGCTAAAATAGCGGATAATTTTTGTGAACATGAAAAATTATATAGATCTTTTGGTCAATTATTTGACGATTGGGGTAACATTGAAAATGAGACAGGCATAGCTCTACAAACTGCCGGTCGCCACTTTGACATGTAAGGAAAGTGACTTTTATAGTAGAAAATATAGAGATTTTTTATAAATATTTCAGACACGCCAATGTCCTGGATAAACACGTTTCCGAAGAAGAAGCTTTTGCAGAGCAGCTTAAAGAATACTATAGCTTTGGAGATTGTCTCAGGTTTTTAGCTTGTTTGCTCATCAATAATAAATGTATCAGAACTCGTCAAAGCAGCTAAAATTCTATATTTAGAAATTTCTTTGTATATAAATAGTAAACTTACGTGTTTTTCTTTCTTTTCTTCTTTATAGGGGAGTTTGTAAAAAGGCTGAGATACTACAATATAATGTTGAAAAGACTGAAGAGATGCTATCAAATAAAAAGCTACATAAGGAAAACATTCAACAGGGAAAGAACGGTTTAATGAGCGATATGAAAACGAAATTATTAGGAAGAGATTCAGTTGAACAAAAAGAGCAGAGACTTTTAACAATCTCAGAGCAAATTGTAGATATCGAAGGAACTTTACAGCAACAAAAGGAGGAATTAGAGTAAATATATATAATATATATATGCATATATTGTTTATCATTATATTACTTTACGTAATCAATAATTAATTCTCTAAATTAGAAATTTTTTGGAGTTGGCTAAGGCAGATATCGATAGATTCAAGAGGCAGAAGGGTAAAGACATTAAAGATATTATCCTTAACTACGCAATTATGCAGAGAAATCTTTCGAGGAAACAAGAACAAATATGGAGGAAAGTTGAAGAGACTTTCGACAAACTATAATGCATATAAACTGTATTTGTAATATATTCTTATTATTAAGGAATGTTATTGAATAGATGTTCAAAAAATACCATTGTATTATACAAATAAAATATAGTCATTATAGAGTATTTAATACACAACAAGTTGTTTATTATTATTCTCATTTAGTGCGTTATATTTATTTATAAATTATTTTTCCAGCCGGATGTTGTTCTTTCTCTAAGTCTAATTGTTTCTTTATAATTTCTATTTTGACTATTAAGCACTATTTCACGGTAGTATTTGTAAACAACCAACAGATGGTATGTGGTTATAAATTATCCGCTAGATGGCTCTTATAAATCCCAGAATTCCGTGCAAAATAGAAAAGTAGCGGAATGAGCAGGGAATATTCCGTATTTTCTTAACATTCTACAACAAATCATATTTATTACGTGAGTATATTTTAACGAGGTTAATCGATCTAATTGTTGCTTTAAACATATCAACAATAAACTCTTTAACTGAACGAAAATCATAAATCTTGTTGTTTTGAATATAGGCCTACATATGTTATTTATATTTTCTTCCAGGAAAAAGAGGATAAGGGAGTATGTTTAAGGCATGGAGATCGAGAGATCAAATGAATGGTATTCATTAAAACCATATCCCTAGTAGTAATCTGTAAAAAAAAATTCCGTAAAACATATCTGTCTTTCGGTCTGGTGACTCAGAGTTTCTTATATCATAATTAACTAAAGAAAAGGAAGAGAAGATAGTTAGTTTGAAATTCAATGATTACGGTTTTCTCCACAATAACCATGAATAACGTATGATTTATCAAGTTGTAAAAAAGACATATTTTCAACTTGTTATCTTAAAACAGTAATATTTAAATATAAATTTATTGTAATATTTGTCAATGTTTTATATCCAACTTATTAGTAAATATATATTTTCATTTTTTTGTCTGAAACA
Source organism: Dimorphilus gyrociliatus (assembly GCA_904063045.1). NCBI lineage: Eukaryota > Metazoa > Annelida > Polychaeta > Dinophilidae > Dimorphilus > Dimorphilus gyrociliatus. The sequence continues at coordinate 276,415 of CAJFCJ010000032.1, read as the reverse complement.
GCTTTTCGACTTAGAAAGGAAGTAAAGAAAATGATTTTTATGAATATCTCTTCCTAAATTATTTAACACAGAAGAAGATAATAAAAAAATATAAAAATAATAAAAAAAAGAAGTTTTAAAATAGAATGGGTAATTCTTCTTCTAAATTTAGAAAGCATCTTATCAATGGTGATGAATATGCTGCCTTACAACTATACAATAAGTAAGTTTCACACTTCTTTATAATGTATAAAGTTTTATCAATAGTTTTTATGACAAGAGATTCTTGTAATATTTTCCAAGAATGTTTTTAGACTAATTTACTTCAACTTTCTAGACTGATATCTTTTTTCCTCTTTCTTCTTGTCTTCAGTTTCTTTATGAGACATCCCTCTCTCTCTCTCTCTCTCTCTCTCTCTCTCTCTCTTTCTATCTATCTATCTAACTACCTATCTTTGTGCTATTACTGATCTAAACATTGATTAGTAATAAAGGGAAATTTTCTTCATTCTTTGCAAATAGTAAATTAGTTTTTAGAGACGAAGTAGGAAAAAAAAATTCAGTGTCGGCTTTCCTAACTTTTTTTCTTCTTTTTTGTTTTTGTTAAATAAGAAATTTGTCTTCGTATTCTTTAAATTTAAGTTGAACGGACAGATAATAATAATAAAATATATAGGTACAAACAACAAATACAGTAGTATCTTTTTTTGAGAATTTAGATTTTAATATTGATTTTTTATATATTTTATAATGTTATAATGTAAAAAGAGAAAGGAAATTTCTAAAAAAAACTACTTTATGTATCGACTGTACATATATTATTGTAGGCCTATTAAAAATGATTAATTTTATATAATATAGGTGGAATTTGACGCCAAAAAAAGATAGTTTCATATTGATTTTGTAGTTGTGCCCATCTCTTCTCCTCCGATATAATAGAAAGACACCCTATCTGTCAAATTTCCGGATGGTTCTATAGTTATATTTTTAGAAATAGATGGATAATCGAAGTCTTATGACATAACCATTAAACTAAAGTTGACAAGCTGAGTGTTAGTGTTTCTCTATACATCAATGTATCTATTACCAAATATATTCTTATTTTATTCTATGTTATGTAAATTTTTTAAAGAAATATTTATTTAACAAACTTTTATTTCTGACTAAACCTTTTGACGTATATTTGAGTAATTTTCTGCTCAAACTGACAGCAAACTTTCCTTTGACGTTGCATTGACTTTGACAAGAGGAAAATTAGTCATCTGCTTTGTTCTGTTAAATCCATATAAAACCGGGTGCTGTGTCTCTTTCTTATGTTACCAAGGATTTTTATTCGCAATTCTCGCTGACAGTTTAATAATTGTTGTCATTTTACATTTCTTCAATATCCAGCAGAGTTTATCTATTATGACGGCTCTAAGCACTTTATACTATATACAGAATATACTCTATCTATCCTACATATAAACTTTCAAACTCTGTTAAATTCTAATCAAAGAATATTCAATGACAATAGAAATAGTGGCAAGAGAAAGAAAGAGATAGAAAGAAATTGAGGGAGAGAAAGAGAACTTGAAAAATAACTGTAAAAAGAGAGGTTGATTATATAAAAAGAAAGAGTAGAAAGAGGGAATTACGTTGTTTTTTGTTTTATAATGGGACAACCAAAAGGCGTTTCTAAGTGGATAATTGGTTAGCAAAAATAGGCTGTTTATATTTGTTAGAAAAACATTGGTTACTTTTACTTCTTTTATTGTTATATCTTCTGGATATGTTGGCAATAGGAAGCAATATCTATTCTTGTTTTATTTGAACCAAATTACAGTACATCCGTCAAAATACGCGTTGGAGTGTTAACAAAAAGCATATATTTTATATTAAATCAAAAGAACGATTGACGAAAGATCGATAAATTACAGGTTAAACCTTTTTTAATATTATGACGGCTTCTAATTATATTACTCTTAGCCGGAAAACATTGAGCAATGTAATAAATACTTCCTCTTTTGCTGTTTTTTGACTTTTGTTGAAGTTCTTTTCGCTAATTCTTTGGTCGGAAAATTCCCAAAGGAAGTTGATTAATTATTGAGAACAAACTCGATATAATTAACCCTGTTTTTGTCAAAATTCAGAGTGATTCTTTGTTTTGTTTGATATTTTTGGACTTACGGATTAATATCTTTGTCTATTCCTCTCTCTCCTTCCGTCGAAGTTACTCTGTAAAATATTGTTTGTAAAATCAATGCTCCATTTTAGTATAAGTCTTTAATACTTGAATTAGCGGTTTAATAATTAGAAACTAAACCATATAAAACATAATTATTTACAATGGCAATTAATTAAATTAATCTTTAATACCTCACCGTTGAAAGATAGATGTTATCTTCATTTTCCAGTCTGTTAGGTCTGTAATTTACCCTATGTCAACTAGTAGAGAGTACTCTGTAATTTTATTTTATCAAATTTTTTTGTTTCTTAGAGTAAATATCATAAACTGCTTAATAAACCTCGATGTGATTACTTTGCGATATATTTATATTACCTTAATCCTTGTTTAATTTTCTTTTCTCATTTACAGTTCAGCAGACTTGAAGAAAGGGTTGGATCCAAATTCCCCATATGGAGACAACCTGAATCATGACACTCCTCTACATTTCGCCGCCAGACATGCAATGAAAGCATTGCTAAGGTTTTCTCATCACTTATACCTAATTGTCGTCTGCCATGTCTAACATACTTTTTCACAGATTGTTTCTAAGCATGAAAAATGGAAATCCCAACAAGACCAATGCCTCTAACGAAACTAGTTTGCATTGTGTCTGTCAAGCGCCTGCTAACATCTTAGAATCTCAAAGGAAAAAAAGATTTGAATGTCTTCTGATGATTTTACAATGGAAAGGTGCTAAAATTGGTGATGGCCAATTTGAGAAAGTTTCAGTAAACTCAGTAGATAAGAAACAAAATACTCCTTTGCATTTTGCCGCCAAATCTGGATTAAAACAATGTGTTGAGGTAACAGACAAAAAACGAATAATTTTTAGAATTGATTCTTCATTCTCAGTATAAATGAAAATAATTGTAACAATTATCAAGAGAACGCTATCTATCTCTTTGTATTCCGATAAAAGATCATAAAAGATTTTCGACTTGTATTTATTTAAATTAATTTAGAAATCCAAGAAATTATTCATCATTAGTTATAGTTTTGACATTTCTTGTCTAAAGTAGATAAAAGTAAAATGACATTTAACTATAATAACGATTTAGTACAATTTAAAAAAAATTAGTTTCTTATGTATTCTGGTAAGTTCATTTATTGCTAATTTTGATAATTTTAAATATAAAATCAATGCTATTTTATAAAGCAAATAAGGACATGATTAGTCTATTTCTGGTAATAATATAGTATATCGCGTTTACAAGTATTATTATACTAAAGTTAAGGTTTACCCAAAATGTTAGATGTATTACCGAACATCACGCTATAATCGTATTTATATCCTGATTTTGAATGGAAGCATATATCATAGTCTGCCTCTCTATCTCTCTCTGTCTCTGTCTCTCTCTATACAATATATATATATATTTATATAAACATACAGTATAAATATATGTACATACTGATGAATTATACCTTGGGTTGTTTGAAAGAACCTTCCATCTCCAATTAGGTCAAAGAATTTTCTTTAACTTTAATCAAACTGAATAGAAATAAAAAATAATTTAGCTTTAATAATAAAGAAAGTGGAGCATGATTATTTCGAAGGCAGTGGTTTATAAAAGACTTTTAGTCGGTTCACCTATTTAGCAGATGGATCACAGATTTTTTTTGACGCCTTTTCCTTTAATTTTATAATTAGCTTGTGTTTTCTTCCGTTTTTAGTATAGATTGATGAAATCCATTGTTGAAAAACTAATAGTAGGCTCCTAAGGGATCTTCAAAACAGAAATAGCTTTCTAATTAGGTTTATGGGGTTGAATACACTTTTTTTTATTTCATCTTCTTATACATTTTCTAATCTTTTCAGTATCTCGTTTCTCAAAATGCCGACTTATTTGCTGAAAATGACGATAAACATACTGCATGTGATTTGGCGGAAAAATCTGGCTATAAAGAAATTGCCTTGTACTTAGAATCAAAAATGGTTTTTTATTCGGTTTGTTATTCTTTCTTCTTTAATTTTTCTTTTTTAAGAGTTTTATAATTAAAAGATATAGTTAGAGTGAAAAGAGTTAAAATTGTTTGTCAAAGCGTAATAATACATCAAAGTGGTGAGAGAATAAAATTTAACCTACTGTTCATGATTAAAATAATAATGATTATGGGATGAAATATAATTGAAAAGGAGAGCATATATAATCCATGTTAAAGTAGAATAATACTCAGCCATTTGATTATATTTATTAAAAGCAATATCCCCTTTCTGTCTATTATATTGCTTCAAACTGGCTTCCGCATAATAGTTTGATCTCATATATTCTGGTAACATCAAAATAAGATAAATGTCTAGTTGATATATATTTATATATTTGTCTGTTAATTTTGTTCTTGATTTTAGACGCTTAGTTAATAATTTTTCCATTATTAATATCATTTCAAGTGAAAAGTTTAGCTGTTAAGCTATTCTGAAGGGAAGTGATTAATTTTTTGTATTGTTGTTTATACAGCTAAAATCACCAAGGATATATCTAGATAACAGATCATAGAACTGTAATTAAAAACATGTTTTTTTTTTAGTGATATAATACTGATTGAATGAAGCATGAAAAAACAATAAGTGTCATGAATGAAAGAGAACTTCTGACTTATTATTAATAATCTTAAAGTTTATTGGGTCAACTTAAAATTTCTATTCGTAAATTTTACTCGTTAAATATACAGTATGCTTATTATTCATATAGCTGCACTGTGTATATTTGAGTTATTAATTTTTTGTAGCTTTAATTTATAATCGACATTTGAAATTGAAAGAATATATCAATTGAATATTATAATTCTCTTTCATATATATAAATAGAAGATAGCATTTTATACATACATATACATACATACACCGTATGAGTATATCTGTATCTCTCGAAACGTATATAAACCATATATATACTGTATAAATGTATATACATTTATATATATATATATATATATATATATATACAGTATATATATATATCATATAACAATACGAGATTCAGAAAGAAAAAAATTTATAAAGGTCTTTGAAATTAGTAAAACAAATCATGTTCTTTCATTTTTACGCTTTGCTATTATTTTCTCGAATAGAATTCCTAATGGACAATTTTGTAGGGCGATGAAAAGTGTTGGTTTTAGTGAAATGAGAATTCTGATTGAGGTTCTCTTTCAGAAAATTTGTTTTAAAAGATATATTCCTCTATACAGGATAAAATACTTAATATCTCCTTTTTAATTATCTTAAATTAATGCATTAATTTTTCTAAGTACATACAAGAAAATAGATTAATTGGTCAATGCATCAAACTTTAAATGCTATATATCTGATAGTATAGATAGCTATGCTATATATCTATATGTATATATGTAGATATTGTATTCTATTATATTTATATATAGTTATAAAAAGTATTTATATCTTTAGCTTGACGTCATAAGCATCTTTAAAAGGGAAAGTATTTAACAGAGGAAATATAGTTCACATTAGAAAATTATGATTGCTTCTTTTCGAGCCATTAATATTCTTCATAAACAGTTTGCAAAGATAGGAAATAACCATTTAAAAATAACTATCTGTCCATTAAGACTATTTCATTTAGTGAAAAGTTGTTAAATATACACATTTATACAACATATAATGTATACTGTGTATACTGTATATTTAATATTTAATCGTAATAATGCACAATAATTAATGACTATGTATCATATTAAACTGAGCAATTTTCAAGTTTCCCCTTAACTCTGTTTGGTCATTCTCTCCCTCCCACCAGTATTTTGAATAAACTATAAAAGGTACTTTAGCTAAATTAAAGTGAAATTTTTTATTTTCAATTATGCAAACTATGCAATTTAAATATTCTCTCTGGTTTGTTTTACTTGTTTAACAAAAGATCTATTATATCTAACAGCATGATAATGAAAACGAAATTGAAATGGAGATGGATGATTTATTAGATTCCATGGAGAATGAAGGTTACAGTGGCTTAAGAGCCCAAGATCTTCAGGAAGCAAAAGATCAACTTTTAGTTGAAACGTCCGATATGCTCAGAGTTCCTTTATTTACAGCTGAAGCTTTATTGAGAAATCATGGTAATTGAGTAATTATTCTTAGTAGTTTAATTCTGTTTTATTAATTAATATAAAGAAGTAGTATGATAAATCACACTTATACGTAAACAAGTCACGTAACGTCTTGTAAGAGAATTTTACCTCCGCTATAGTTTACAGTGAAATTTGTTGAAAAGAAATACAAATTTTATTGAGCTTATATTATAATTCTAAAAAATACCCATTAATAAATCGAATGGTACCTATTATTAAACATAGAATAGCCTCTTATAGCAATTCACTTTAAAAGTAATTACCTTTTTTTGTAATTGATTTCTAATTTTAAGATAAACTCAAACTATAAAGTTTTTCAAAATTAACATGTACAATACTAACAATTTTCAGAATGGTCTAGAGAAACTTTACTTGAATCTTGGATGAAAGATCCTATCCTTTGCTGTGAAAAAAGCGGCGTTGCTCCACCTAGTTGCATATATGAAAGTATGGCCACAGCTCCACCCACTGATCTTTCAACGTCTATACAATCTGATAATGTGCCTTCAAGCGAAATAACGGTAATTATTATTATCAAATTAATTTATCGAACTTTTTTTTTAATCGAATTTATTATATAATGATTTATTTTTCTATTTAATAAACTAGTGCGACGTTTGCACGTCTCCCATACCGGCTAACGAACCAGCTGCCTATGTTCCTTGCCAGCATAATTGCTGCAGACAATGCTGGACAACGTAAGTTTTTACCATAAGCCTAAAGGTGCTCTTTTTCTGTTTGTTAAAAATCCAAAATTTTCTTCATTTTCAGTTATCTTACTGTTAAAATTCAAGAAGGTGATATTCACAATATTACTTGCCCCGGTTATCAGTGCAATATGCTCATTCCTGCCGAAACGATTGAGGAGTTGGTCAGTCGTGAAATGGCACTGAAATATTTACAGTTTGATATAAGGGCCTTCGTCGATAGCAACCCGTCCATAAACTGGTGTCCACACCCTGGTTGTGGACGAGCAGTAAAGCTGCCTGAAAGTGATAACTTTCTTTCTCCGGTATTTACAGGTGATTTACGTGCTCAAAACAGCTCTGATGTTTCTCATTCAGTAGACTGCGGCAACGGTCACATGTTTTGTTGGTAAGAAAATATATATTAACTATTTAGCAACTATTATTTGAGTTTTGTTTTCTTTCTTTCTATATTTAATTATTAGGGAATGTTCTGGAGATCCTCACGAACCCGCTTCATGTGTTAACTGGAAGAAATGGCATCAAAAAGTGTTTGAATTAAGGCCTGAAACTTGTAAGTGAAAGATTTAGTATAAATAAACGAAACATATATATTAAACTAAAGACAATCTTCTTATTAAGATGTATTCACTTTGTATTATTTTTTCTTTATACCAAAGAGCATACTCTGGTAAAATCTTTATAAAAAGTTAGATATTGCTATTTTTAGAAAATTATATCAATTTTAGTCAAAGAAAGTATTAGAATGTTTTTCGGTTTGCATATCTTAGGGATGTTTAAATGCTCTACAGGATTAGGTAAGATTGCCTTGGCCATTTCTTAAACTCTAACAAATTACACAAAGGATATTTATTGTGTTTTTTTTTATTCTGTTCGAATAATTACATGAGTGATAGATTTCTGAAAGGTTGTGGCATTTGTTTATAACAATTTGACTAAGATAGTCATGAAACACATATAGGTTGTTTTGGATGTTTTAAGCTTTTAAGCACTTTGAACTAGGTCAAGACAAACTTGGGCAAAGTGTAAGAGTAGACTGATGAGGCACTGCCAGAGAATATTCTACCCAAAAAGTCATCTAGGATATCATTCTATCGGATAAGGTTATTTCTCAAATAAATTCTCTCATAAATTTCTTTCCCAGCCTGTTCCTATTCCTCCTAGTTAATGATAAAGTTAATCATTTGTAATGGCGTACATGTATCTATTTCCAATCAAGTCTAACGAAAAAATACTCATTTCAGAGAGATTCGCATCTCCATTCTTCTTTATAATTCTATTAAGCATCAAATATTTTCATAGATTATTTACAAAAATGATTTTATTTACAAGTATCTAATGAATAACTGATAAGTTACTTCTTCTTAGTAAATCTTGTATTCTTCAGAGACATTCACAGAATAATTTTCTTCGCTTAATTAATAGTTTTAGCAATTTTAAACAAGTAACTAGAAGTAATCTTTAAAGTGCAATTGCATAAAATGAATTGACGGATTAGCTAATTAATTTGGAACTTACAAATTTGATAAAGTTAAAAAATTTTAGTAGAAATATCTTTTTTTTTCTCGTATCAAATAAAAAATAATACGAAGTGTTTACTTTGTAAAAAGGGGAAATCATACTTTAGTGTAACATATATGTTGAGAGAAATTTACTATTAATTATACAATATATAGAAAAGTATATTCTATAGATACTTGATCTAATTAAAAGTATATTTCAATCAGAATTAAACTAGATATTTTAACTCATTCTTAAAACATCACTCACTTATAATCTAATTATAAAAGTAAACAGAAGATATTCATGGAGAAGACGGTGGGATGTTTGTGCTTTTTTTTTAGACTCGCTAGCATATAAACATTAACGAAATATTAAACCAAAATTTTTTGCATAGTGAGGCTTGTGTTTTCATTTTTTTTAAATAATATATTGTCTTTTACTTTCAAGATCAAAAAAGGACTATTAAAATATATTAAAAAAAAAGCAATAAATTTGCATGTTGTATTATCATTACCATATATTTTTTAAACCATTTTTTTGGAATGATAGTTATGTTTAAATAGAATCTCTTTGACAAACGTAAAAAAGACTATAAAAAGGAAGCTTTTCTCCTTAAACAAAAATATTTACATACAACACTATTGCTAATGAATTCTATCTTATATTTTACTTTAAATTCTCTACAGTAAATGGAACTGAAGAAGAATTGGAAGTGGCAGCAAACTGTCTTTGGCTTGTTACAAATTCAAAGCCATGCCCTAGTTGTAAATCTCCCATCCAGAAAAAGGAAGGCTGTAATCATATGAAATGTTCCAAATGTAAACATGACTTTTGCTGGGTTTGCCTGGAAAGTTGGAAGAAGCATAATTCTACAACTGGAGGCTATTTTAGGTATCATTACCCTAACGGGCTCTAATGATTAATATTAGATATTTATAACTTTTGAAATATTATCCAGATGCAATCGGTATGATGCTGTTAGAAAAGTTGAGCAAATGAGCGAAGCTGCAAAGCAAGCGGCAGAAGGTAATACAAAACGGTTGCAAGAATTGAACAAGTTTGTTCATTACTATATGAGATTCAAGAATCACGAAAACAGTTATAAACTGGAGGACCCGTTATTAAAAAATTCCGAGGAAAAAATGGAGCTACTCGCTAAACAGGCTACAGATAAAGGAGAGAATCCGCCACAAATCGACACGCGATTCGTGCAGGATGCAGTTATTCAACTCTTGAAGGCTCGTCGAGTTTTAAAATGCTCTTATGTTTACGGTTATTACCTCGATGATGGATTTCGAAAAAGTATCTTTGAAATGATGCAAAATGACCTTGAAGAGAGTACTGAGACACTCTCGCAGATTATTGCCCGACCATATTTACGAACGCCTAGACAAAAGATTATCGGAGCAGCTTCTCAAGTTCAAAGAAAGAGGAGCGAATTTTTAACAGCCGTCGCGAAAGGCGTGGTTCCGACAGATAGTTCTCCAACGTCTTCCAGAAGGAGATTAGAAGATGAAGATTTTCGAAAAACATTCTTCGAATCACTCAAAGAAGTTTGTCTTTTTGTTTTCATTTAATTTTTGTAAATGTAATTTTAAGTAATTTAAAAAAATTTTAAAGCAAATTTCCATTTTGCAGAGCCATGTTGATCCGAGTAATCCTTGGATAAAAGATCCTTCGGGTCGTCATACGAATGTTACCGCTTACCTTGATTGGCCAGCATCCGACGAAGAGCAGGAAGAACAACAGGAAGAAGGTAAAAGAGAAGGTGAAGGAGAGGGAGATGGAGATGCCTCCGAATCTCAAGATGTGTTAGTTTGCTCTCGAAAAGACTGTACAAAGAAAAGAGCTATGAATCCAAGAACAAAACAACGTCATCAACATTGCAGCATAACTTGTATGAGAGAAGATGTTGCAGAAAGAGAAATTAACTTTGAAAATGGGGAACAAAACTTTTCAAATTATGATATAGATCTTCAAAGGGCTATTGAAATGTCGAAAATGCAATATTTAGCTGAAACAACTAGAAACACTGTACAAATTGAAGAGGATATCGAAAAACGATTTAAACAAGAAGAAAAAGATTTACAGATGGCAATACAACTTTCCTTGCAGAATCAAGGCGAAGGGGAAGAGAATATGCCTCAAAGTTTGGGCGCAATAGCAAATACGCCAAGAATAAAACCAAATACTTTTGGAATAATTAAAGATGTAAATGTTACAAATCTCTTGTTCGAAGGTTCAAACAAAACAAACCATTTCGAAAGTAAAGATATGAAAATACGTAACGAAGTAGATGTTCAGTTTGAAGAGGAGCCCAGTAGAATATCAAACGAAGGAGAGGCAGCAGGGGAAGAAGTGGACAGAGAAATGGTTGTAGGAGGAAGTAGTTTAGGAGTAGGAATAGGAGGAGGTATAAGCGATCTACAACTTAAGGATGTGATCTTCAGGTTAAATTCTCTTACAGCAAATAGCGAAGAAGAGTGTGCCGAAGCAGTTGTGGACCTCGAACGCGAAGAAGGACCAAAAGCAGAAAAGAAAAATATTAGCTATGTGTAAATGTTGAATAATATTTTATATATAAAACCAAAGAAGAGGAAAATCAGAAATATATATTCAAGACAAAAAGAAAGAAAAAATAAATAGGAAAACAAATCAAAATGTTATTATAAAGCAACTTTTAATGTATTACTATTGACAGGAATAATCACTCTTTTTGGCAAAAAAAAAATTGTAATATGTCGTTTTCAATGTTTGTATTGGTAAAAAGCAAGTCAAGAATATATATACTAATATATGTATATATATTGTATCTCATACGTAAATATGAAAAATGATATTAAAACAATTAACAATGATATATACTTAATGAAAATACAGTAATTTCTGTTTTTAATCAATTAATTTATTCATAAAATAAACTCTAATTAGAGATTAATTATTGAAAATAGAAATAAAGAAAAAAAAACAAATAAACGAAGAAATTATTAATTATTAATTATTAAAAATTAAACGGTTAAGTTACTTTTCATCTTTTTCCTTCATTTTATCCAGATTTTTCTCAAATGAATATAATGAGTTGGATTTGAAATATGCGTTGAATGAATAATTTATCATCTACCTCTCTAGTTAATATTGTAAGAATATGCTATATTTGAGATGAAATTATGTTAGATATGTAATATGATTTGTGTATATAGAGGTCATTTTGTTATGTTTGCAACTTATCTACAACTTTAATTTCTTATTAAGTAAGTTTAGCACCTGAGCTATTTCAATATTTTTGGTATGTTTGGTTTGCTTGTTGTATTTTCCAAAGAGAAGAGAGAAGAGAAGACATGAGAAGGACTTTAAATCAGTTATAATTTTTATCCAATCTTTAACAATTATTGAATCATATTTTTTGTTTAATTTTTGCTTTTTTTTGATCTTGTTCATAGACGAAAAGGAAAGGAAAAACGTCGTTCCATCTCCCTCTCTCTCTCGTCTTCACACGCATATATATTTATATTTTTTATGTCTTGTAATTGTAGTAATAGCTCTTCAATTTCAAGATTTTCGAGATATTAAAGAAAGGAACGAAATAGTCGAATTATATTGTCGAGACCAGTTAGTATACCATCTTCGCCGTTTCCCATTTTCCAACTGGTTCTATGATTCAATTTTTCTATTCCCTCAGGGGGTGGTGTTGCGTGAGCGAGGTCAATAATCCATGCTCCGCAGTTTGAACCATCGTGTATCAGTAAAAGGGAACTGCCGATAATTTGATGCTTTTGAAAGAAATCACTTTCCTCAACATTTCGCCTTAATTCTTTAAGTTTTTCAATTAAATTTTCCAACAGTTTTTTGTTATGAGCCTTATTCAAAAAGAATTTAAAACAATCTAAAACCTGAATAGAATTGCTAATCTTTTTTATATCCTGCGAATATCTTGATGAAGAACTATGAACAGCCTCAATTCTAAAGGCGAGTTTTGATGTGGTCGATATCTTCTCTCTTACTTGCATATACCTGTTAATAATGTAAATATTTATTTAATTTTCCCTCCTACATATTATTTAAAAACTATCAACATAACATTACTGTATTATTATACACAATATCTTTAGTTTAGAAAATATTAGGCCTAGAACAATTGAATGAAAGAACCTAAATCAAAAATTGATAAAGCATTCTCGTTTTATCTAATATTTTTATTTATTTAAAAATATTCTTTAAGTGAACTTTCATGGAAAATTTTTATGTTTTCGAAAAAGAATATTTTGACTTTGATTAGAAAGATGATAAGGATAAGAAGAATTGATGTTGTGCTAAAACTTACATATAGTTGATAAGACTATAACAAAATTAAGACACGAAAAAGATTGAGAGGAGGATGAGCAGGTAGAACTATTCTCTATATGCACAAATTGAAAATATATAGATATCATATTAACGCATTATTTATTCTATATCATAGAAGGAGGATGTAAAGAATTTTCTTTTCATTTAATAATATATCATTATCTTTATTGATTAATGATATATTCGATAAGATAAAGGATAAATGGTACTTTGATTACAGCAAGTTTTATAGTTAAAAATTTCAAAAAAGAATACAAATGAAGTAGCTAAGAAGCATTAAAAAAAAACAAAAACACGCGGATGATGACGATGATGACAGCGATGACGATGATCTTATGTGCATCATATAGTCTTACTTGTTATTTTTTTCTCTATACATATAATATTGCATACTATTGATATGTAATTAGCAAATAAAAAAAAAACTAAGAAGAGAGGAGAGATCATGTTAATAAACAGTATTTAAGTGAAAAAAAAAACCCCAGAAAATAGACTTTTCTTTATGTTCTTTTCTTTAATTTAATATATCTATCAATTCTCTTTCTTTCATTCAATTAGTTTTAATAAAATTAGAATTGAACAATTCAATTCTTTTATTATTGATAGTTGCCTTTTTAATAGCTAAGAAACTATTAAGATTGTTTACAAATTGATAGTCACTAGTGTTGATTAGTACATCAAGCGTATACCGCATTTATATATATATATATATATATCAATGTAAATATACTATGGCACAAGTGTAAATATATAAATATACTAGATAATTATTTCTAATAAACTGACCTTAGTTTTGTAACAACTTTATCTCTAATCTCTTCTTCGCTACAACAATTTGGATCAAGTTTTACCAACTTTTGAAATAAATCCTCTCTTAACGTTGTACTTTGAACTTCACTCTCTTCGAATGTTCTACAACCCAACTTTATATCCATAACGTTTGGACTTTTAAAATATTGCATTAGATTCTCCAACTCTATATAGGCTTGATTACCATCTTTAAGATCTCCGTAAAATTTTGGTATGCAACGCTTAGCCAAATCGTCTTCCATTGCTTTCAAGTAAGCGGACGTTTCATTGTTACCATCTCTTAATTTTTTATAAATGGTCTTTGGTGACGCAGTCTTACATGTTCCCTTGTGGCCTGAGAGTTGAATAAATTCTGCTTTCTTTTCCTTTTCATTCTCTTCGTCTATTAAATTTGGCTTCATTCTAGCTGTAATTATAAAGTACTATTATGATAGTATATTATACATATTGATAACACATTCCAGCTATCATATTTCTTTTGTCACATGTCGTATAGTGAAAAAAAAATCAATTATCAAAAAGGCCTAATTTAATAAAATTCTGTTTATTACAGAAGCAATATGAACAATGTATAGTCTTACTTATTTATATTAAAATAATAAACTACTTCAGAGCGAAGTAATAGGTGAGGGAGAGAGAGAGAGTATTTCTCTTCTAATTAGTAGTATAAAAACAACGGTTGTTATGTGGTATAGACGTAATGTAATTTTGCAATTGGATCAATTTTAATGAATTATACTATACTATGGCTTTAAAAAATAAGTTTTGTTTTTACCAATTCCATCACTCTCTTTCTCACTCCTTCCATTAATATTTATAGATAAGTAATTAGCATAAAATCTTAACGAATAAGTGTAAGGAATTTCGTCCATCAATGAAGTAAACAATTGATTATACGGTGGGAAAGGAAAAACAAACATTTAATTTATATTTACTAGTTTCATATAATAACAAAAGTAGTAGTAATAATAATAAAAGAGAACAGGGGCGATATGAAATAAAGAAATTGTATAGAATATATGCATATATATGTTTATATATAATATATATATTCATTTTCTATATTGTTCACTATCGATGACTACTGCTGTTATTTTGAGAAGGGTGCGGAGAGGGGCGATGGTGAAGAGAGAAATTGCGAAAGGGAAGAGAGATTGGATAAAGCAATGGAGAGAATGGGAATAGAGGATAAGGAAAATAAATGAATCTATAAAAATATATTTTGACTTTAACTTGTACTCTTGCATATTATTTGGATGTAACGATCCACTTATCGATACGAATTATAGATTATCGAATAGATATATCAAGTAAAAATTGATAGTCGGTAGATAATTTAATGTACGACAATAAACTGAATACATACTATTGTACTTAACAATTTAATAATATAAAAATTGTTTATGATGCTGCTTACCTTCTCTTTGTCTTTCCTGCAAAATACTTAATCTTCTTATTCAAGCTATGCACACGTATATACTGTATACAGTGGCCGAATGCGGTCTCTTTTATATATATGCCGTATATATAATTATATACATATATATATCTATATATCTATATATATATATATATATATATAAATATATATATGTATATGTATAAGTGGCACTTACACGTGTAGAAACTCTTTATCGTTCCCTCTTCTTTATTCTCTATTGATATAGCAGAATAATTTTAATTTATTATACAAGCGCCGCCTAGCGTTACTAAATCAGATGGCGAAAGTGACGTATCAAATAGAGATCGGCCTCTAAAAGATTATATAATATTTTTCAATGAAATTCAGAAAACTTGAACATAGTTTAAATGTTTAAAGACTTTTCTTGAAAATAAAATGATTATAATTGCTAATTTACTAAATGTTCAAAAGAAGCAAATGTTTCATTCATTCTTAGTTGAAAGACTAAATGATAAATAAATAATAAAATAAAAGATAGAGGAGGAGTTTGAATGGCTTCTTGAACAAATTCAGTAAAGGATTAATTTGCTTGCTCAAAGAGCAAATATGTAATATGTTTTTTTAATTTCTATAGAGAAAGAGAGAGAGAGAGAGAGAGAGAAAGGGAGGGAGAAAGGATAATAGAATGGTTAAAACAACGAGGGCGTTAGAATATTAATTTATGAAATTAATGAATAAATATTTAAAAGCTGCGTGAAAAACTTTGATAATAAAACATATAATGACAATACATTTTTTAGTAGTAAAAGTCAAATAGATATTTGTACATAATTTCTTAGATATTTACTAAAAGGTGCTATCGTTAATCAACCGTTAGATTTGTTAGAGAGTTGCCGGTCGAGTAATTATCATTGATAGTAAACAAAGAAGAAACAAATACATATTTTTCTATACACTAGACATAATACAGCATACCTAGAGAGTGTTTAAAAAAAAACATATATACACTATCTGAAATAATCAAGTCGATATTCAATAGCTGTTTTTGCTGGTTTGTAGGATATTTCAGTGAAATTTTTGCTGATTAACAGGAACAATTGAGTAGTATAAGAATCAATAATAGATTCGTTTATAAAAGATATTAGAAAATTAAAAGAAAGACCTCTCGATAAATATCGCACAATGTATAAAAACTATATAAAACATGGAAGGGTTTTAGAATGGAATAGAAAATTAGCTATTTACCAAAAGAAACTACTAAACAACTCGATTAGACTTGGGAAAATAGGAGATCAAATTTATTAGATCCTATTGCTTGATCTTAGCTATTAGCTCTTTACTCAATGTTGGCTAGATATAAGAAATATAAACCTTCTTTTTTTCTATACAATCTATACTTATTTATAGAATCTTATCGAAGCTATGCAAAAACGATTTTTAAAAGATTTATAAAATCTGCTGTCTCATATCAACATTCATTCCATACAACTTAACAAATATTTAGTTAATATAGATGGCAATATTAAAGAGAAAAAGTTGTAGAAACAGTTTTACAATATTTACATAAAAAGAGTAAAAAACTATCTACAAATACAATGATTTTAATATATAAAGTATATTTAGCGTATATTTTATTATTATTATTATTATTATATATATATATATTCTCATTCTTTCCATAGATTAAAAACTATAGGCTTGAATTTCCTTCTACTTGGAAAAGAAACAAATTTCATAAAGTGTACAACATGTTTCTTTCTATTATTATTAAAATCATTATCATTAGTTTTATATATTCCTACTATCGGCAGATCAGTTTTTATAATTTCTATTTGAAAATTAAAGTAATGAATTAGCCATGTTTATACTGTATATATATAGACTTGTTCAAGTTTCTAACCGATATTCCATATCTATTAAATAAATCAGTGTAATTTTGATTATTTCAACAATTTTCCTCGTTATATTAGCTTACTAATTGTGGTATTTTGTTGAAAAACAATAAACTAAGCCACAATTTACATCTCGCCCTTTTCTTTCACTTTAATATTATTATTATATATTTTCTTTACTCTCTGATAAGCGCCATCTAGTATGTGAAAATAATTCTATCGATAGTCAATCTATAAACTCTATTATATATGTACAAATAACTTTTAACGACCGGAAAGCTCGTGTTAATTCTGTATTGTTTATGGTCAACGTTTAAAGAAAGAGTAGAAAAATGAGTAAAGATAAGAACAAAGAGGACTTTCAATGAATATATTTTCGCGTATAAAGAGAATATTCGGTAAATTTAAATTGTCTACTGAAATATACAAGGCTTTATAGATCACATCCCCTAGCTTTCCTTCCCCCGAGTCGGAACTGTTTACTGAAACAACAAGCGGAGCAGAGCTATTGAATTTCTTTTGCCTTTCTACTTTTAAGGTTTGAATAAAAGATTTGAAGGGGAAATTTTTTTAAGCTACGTTATCAAAGTTTCCTTGAAATTGTTTGTAAGAAATACTTAATTGTTGCTTTAGCTAGAGAGATTGATACGTTAAACTTTCTCGCAAACCTCTTATTTCACGCTTGTAAACAAATTTTTAAGAGCTTTTCAATCAAGTATCTCCTAAGGCTATCTTATACGAGGTTAGTAGGTTTGTTGATTTATCTTTACTAAAAAGCCACCTCTTATAGAGCATCTATTTTCGGCACAAGTACGTAGAGTACTCAAAACTGATACTTGACAACTTTTCTCGCCAAAGTATAAAACTTATTATCTTAAAACAAAGTCAAACAATGAGTATGTATGTACAAGCATATACGGTATAGTAAGTATTTGACTTTCCCCTTAGACACCCAAAAAAATAGAGATAGACGATAGACGAGTAGAGTGTGAGTACTCATTTCATACATATTGCTTACCTTTTATAAATTTCATCATTTAGTCTATATCTCTGTATCGTTTTCCTCTTCTTCCTCTTCTAACTATATATTTATTTAGATATAAGATTTTCATTTGTATATATAGTATTTATATTACTATATAAAATACATATTTTCATATTCGTTGGTGTAAATGTCTGCTATTCGTTGATCATAATTGAAAATCTATATATTTATATAGCATATACACAGTATATGAACGTATACAGTATATTCTTCTATGGCATATGAAATATGCCATATACTTATACAACGTATATACAGTATAGTATAACTACTGTATATGCATATGTGTTAATTCATATTTCATCAATATTATTCTTTTTAATATAAACAATAAAAAAGTGCATAAAGGCCTAAATTCTTCAAGCTGGACGTTTAATGGAAATCTTGAGAATATTCAACTCTTTACCCCTTCCGCCCTCCTTCCTTCTACCCCCCTTTTTTTTCTCTTTTCGGAAAAATGACTCATTTACTTTCCTGTTGATTATACGAATTCCCCGAATTCCAATCATGTTTTTAGTCATAGAAGGATTTTGATAATGCAATATAAAGTATAGTAAGGAAATTGTGTTTGGAAAGAGAAAGTTGCATGCTAAACAATTTTCGTTCCCAACTGTTTAACAAGATTATTTGACTATGAATTAATTAATAAAGGCGATAATATAACTTAAATAGAAAATATCAAATATAAGTATTTAATATAGAATATAAACTTATATGCTGTAAATATATACATATTTATAGTTTGTTATATATTAAAACCTTTCTTTGTGAGAGAGAGAGAGAGAGAGAGAGAGAGAGGGGGGGAGAGAGAGAGGAAAAAGAGAAATAATTTCAAAAAACTTTTTTTACACATTGAAATTGCCAGTTTATTTATATTCTATTACTTGTATTATGAATAGTAAGATTTTCTTCTTCGTTATTCTTTTCATGAATCAGAAATTATTTTTAGAAAAACACATCAAAAATAGGGAAAAAGTGTTTAGACTCTACGGATAATAAACACACAAAAAAATGAAGAGTAAAATGAGCATGCGCCAACAGAGGGCTTAAAAACTCTGCAGCAAGCTGGTGCAGATCAGTTGGACAGTTGCATTGCTAGCTGCCCTCTTACACTGCTGCAATACTGCAATACTGCAATTATATTTATAGCTATATACGTATATAAATAAAAATTTAGATATATTTATATATATATATATAAATTTTAAAAATTTCTACAAAGATACGAACAGAATCGTGCAAGGTTAGTATTGATTTTTAATTGTCTAGACGAGTAAATGCATGTATATCGATTTATAAGCTGAAAAATAGTCTGCGAAAGGTCGACACCTTAGCACTCTGAGAGTATGGAAGCAAAAAAAAGTAAAAGATTTGTCTTAGTTCTCCAAACCTAATAGTCTGAATATTTTATCGATTTTTCATTGAAAAGAAGAGAAACGTTAATATTTCTTATCGTATAGTGCTAATACTTCTTCTACTTCTTCTTCTTCTCCTCCTTAGATGATAGATAAGAGAGAAGAAAGAGTTGCTCCCTATATACGTTTTATATCATTTTCTTATCTTTTTTTAAAACAAGAAAATTGCAAGATAGAGATAGAGAGAGAGAGAGAGGGGGGGGAGAGTGGGAGAATAGATACATTTTTTCCCATTTCTATTAATAGATGTAATACTTTTTATAAAAAATGGTATGGAACTATTGATTTGAAAAAGGACCTAGTGCTTTTTGAATAGAAACCATCAGTTATAATATTACGAAGTATTCTTGAAAGATTCAAATATATTGATAAAAAGTATTCTTTATTCAAATGTTGGAAGGATAGGCCAAAAATCTAAAACTTACGAAACTCTTATACGTTGATTATGGTGGTAAAAAACCAACAGCTTTTGCTATTTATCACACATTCTTGCATATTATATCATATATTTGCAATTTCAATTCGATCTGATCATATTTTAGCATCTCTTTCCGTCTGTCTTTCTCTATCTCTCTATCTCTAAATCTTTTCCGTTTGGTTTATGCGGAATGTGAATGCAAATACGTTGCTATAATCCTAAAAGATCTATTAAAATATCCTTAATTCATCAATTTAATTGATAATAAAACAAAGTACATGTGATATAAATCACGTTCGGTTAACATTGATAAGTCTATTATAATTCTAGTTTTATCATTGACCTAATTCTTTTAACCATTCTTTTCCTCATAGGAAGGGGAAAACGCCTTCTATTAGTATTTTTTTCACTAGAATTGATGGCAAACTATTCAATTCATCTTAATAAAAAATATTCTTTTTATGCAAAAACACGAATTACACAATAAATATTGTTTACAGTGAATTCCAGGAATAAGCACGTTCTGTTAATAAACCCTTAACCAGTCTATTTGCCATATAAGCCTAGAAATATAATTATACAATGTTACAGGCTATGTAACAAAACTAAAAATCGTAGATAATCCAGTTAATCATCCCAAAAAATATTTACTATTCATCCCCAACCGCTGCACGCTCTGTCAATAACCTTCGAACCGTGTTTGTACTGTAAGCCTATACGATTATATACAATTGCAAACTGCTCACGTATATAGTTAACAGACATTTATTTTTAATATATAGGTAGAAAAAAACAGCTATGGCAACCTATAAATCAGAAATTTATATACCGGCAAAGAATATACCTATAAGGAAAGATAGTAGAAGTTTCGAGGAAAGACACAAGACTTTATTCGAGGAGATGCAAGAAAGAATGGAGCAGCGAAGGAGAGAATGGAGAGATGAAGTTGAATTAATGAGGCAGTCCCTATTTAAATTGGATCCAATTGATTCAATGAGGAATGAGATGAGATTAAAGGATATGGATTTGAAATCCATGTTTTTCGACGGCTGTGGATCACCATCGATTGTGAGAAAGGCAAAAAATTCTCCAGGTAAGATACTTATATTATTTTAAAGATATCTTATCCCTTTTTACCCTCTTTTACACCTTTTTGTAGTTAGAAAGGGTGTAAACAAATGATCATAAATTGTTTCTTCTTGAGGATTATAATGCTGTAAATATTTAATTAGCAAAGCAAATACAATAAAAAATTTCTTTTCTAGCCTAATTCAATCGATCAACTATTTCTCTTAACGAATTACTCAAATTTTGAAGCGCCCTAAGGATATTTCCCAAAGAATCGATTAGGACCGCGATGTTTCTAACGGGAATACTTATATCCTGTATAAAATATTTTCTCTCAACCTCTCCTACTCCCCCTCGCCACTCCCCTTCACACATTTTCTCTTCCAAGGGTTCTTTTTTAATGTAATGTAAGAATAAAAGTACTATAGATAAAAGAAAAGATAACAATTCTGTACAGTTCAACAATAGGACACTTTTTAAGGTGACGATAGAAAAGATATATAAATGAATATAAATATACAGTATACAATATACTGTATACTGTTTGTTTGTTTGTCTTTTTTGTTAACGATTTCGCTCCTCGTCATCTTATAAATAAAGAAAGACATTTAAATGTAATCTATCTAACAAGGTCCAATTGCGCCACATGGCTTAAGTTTATACTAGAGAGAGCGAGCGAGAGAGAAGGAATAAAAAAGAAAAAAGACAAGGATTTAATAGAATCTGTTTATTTTATTGAATTGTTAGTTAAAAGCAGAACGAATTTACTGATGGATGTTTATTTTACAGGACCCGGTAAACTCTTTAAAGTTAGCTTTGATGTTAAAGAATTTAAACCAGAAGAGATAACTGTTAAAACGAAGGACGATAGACTTGTTGTTGAGGCGCAGCACGAGGAAAAGATTGGTCAGAAAACATCTACTAAATCCTTCTCGAAAACTGTGGAACTACCAAAACAAGTAAATGCTGACTCATTAGTAAGTTCACTGAGTTCGGATGGAATCTTACAAGTTGAAGCTCCTGTATCAGCTCCTGCTTATCAAGAAATTGTATCTTCTAAACGATTTTCGTCAGAAACAAGTTCCACTTCTTCACCATCTATCGCACGGAGAGGAGGATGGATTACGGAAGATGAAAATAAAATGAAATTGGTAATTGACGTAAATCCGGAATACGAATTAGAAGATATTAAAGTAACAACAGAAGGGAAGAAGTTAAAAATTAAAGGAAAGCACGAAGTTAAATCTGCAACCGGAAGTAGATCATGCGAATTTAGTAGAGAAATTGATTTACCTCACAACTGCAATCCAGACTCGATTAAAGCTCTTATGAATGACGCTGGCCAATTATTAATTAACGTTGAACTTTTTGGAATGCAGCAAAACCAAATTGAAAGTTAAAAAGAAAGAAAGAGAAAGAGATAGATAGAGAAAAGGAAAAAACTCAAAAAAGTATACTTTTTAACCTGCCATATTAAAAGAAAATTATCCACATGCACAAAAATTTAGCGTACATTTGTCAACCTCTTGAAAGTGAGAAGCAAACTTTTTCTTGCATTAAAAAACAAAACAATAAAAAAAAAGAAAACTAAAAGAAAAAAACAAGATGATAGTTTGACCTATATTTTTTTTATACAACATAGTCTTTAACGTCAAGTGCTTTACCTTTTGATTGAATAAATATTATCTGTTTTTTATTTCATCACTATTTATATAGATATACAAAAAGAAAGACAGAGCGAACGAGTTGTGAGCATTAATGCCACCTATCGGATTAAAGTATAAACATATTATATACAGTATATACAGTAGATATTAATTTATCAACACGATAAAGGAAGAATCTTGTCTTATTCCTCTTTTTTATTTACTAAAAGAAGAATCTAAAAATTTGAATGTTTTATTATTTTAAATGAAAAATAACAAATACTGTTTTAGTAGGAAAGGCAACGGTAAATGATTAACTTTATTATATAGATTTCTATCTAATTGCTTATATATAACTACTCTTGCTATTTGCTTTAAACTCCTTGGGCTTTCTATGAAATGAATTAAAATGTTCCTAAATCTTGATTCAACTGTCGCCAAATATCCTTTGTTGATAGCATATAGAGTCGGATGACTAACACTATTGCAGATTAAATACAAGAGTTTTTCGGCGACGTAATTGCCAACTTTAGAATTTGGTAATGACTGTAATTCATCTATAGTCAATTGTAGTATTCCATTAGAGGTTTTCTTTAAAAAGAAACAACTTTGGGAAGAACGAAATTCTAGATCTAAAGCGTATGGTTCAATATCTGGATTTGCTCCTCTTTGCAGTTGCCATTCTACAATTTTATATAAGAAATTTGCACCGGCTTCACTCCTTACTGTACTTATCGCTCGGATAGTCTGAGCTAAAATATTTGCAGGTGGTTGACCTGTTTTGTTAGGGTCTAACCCATTTTTGAATAACGTCTCGTAAATTGATATCGTAAAATCTGACATATTCGGATTATGAATAGATTTTTCCGTAAGTTTCGTCAATGAAGCGACAATCATATTATGGATATTTCGATTAAGATCCAATTTGGTTCCGTATTTACATAAAGTTGACATTAATTTAATTAATTCGTTGGAATTTTTTGAAACAAGTTGCCATTTTGCTTCGAGTATCGATTGAAGAACTATTATTATAGAAGATCTTCCCGCTGCGGTTAAGGAACAAACGTCTGCTTCGTGTCGACATAAAATAGATAGGGCTGAGTTCAAAACCTCCATATTTATCTCGTAGAATTCCCTTTGTGGTAAGCTATCGGCAGTAATCCCTCTTGGTTCGTTACTCAGTACAAAATCAAATGTTAAAAGTAGTTTATGTAGTGCTGTTACTCCACTTGAATTGAAGATATTAGCGTCTACATTATGCAGTAATAGTAATTCAAGAGTTTTAATAACTTGCTCATTAAAATTCTCTTGGTCAGTGGCGTCTTGTGAGAGCGTTTCTAATTTTCTATTGCATAGTAATACTAGGAAATGTAAAACGGTATTCTTGTCCCTATCCAACGTATTTACACTGCTTTCTAAGCCGTGTCCCAAAAGAAGTTTAGTTACTTCGTATAATTCGAGAGGATTACGTAAATTCCTAAAGAAGTGATGAAGTACGCCACCATTTGCATTATGGCAATGAACGTCCGCGCCAAAATCTAGAAGACGTTGAACAACTTTCTTGCCAACTGAAACGCCATACATTAGAGGCGTCATCTGACAATCATCTTTCGTATTTATTCCTTCCTTGGTCGTAAAATATTCTAAACACGCCAAACTACTATTCTCAGCAGCCCAATGAAGAGGATAACTGGAAAATTATTAAATAATTAGTTAATTTGTTAGATAATTGATTAACTGATTGATTAATTGTATTAAATACAAAAATTAAGCGAACAGAAAAAAACATGTTACAAGTCTCTTATTTAAATAAATACTCATAAAACTATACAAACCATTTTGATAGACGAGATTTCTTCCAGATTTTATCAACAATAGCCACGTGATCTCCTTCAATTGCGCACATTAACGGCAATTTAGAATTTGTATCGCACAGGAAGATATCCGTTTCCAAAAAGTGAAATCTAGATGGAACGTGTTTAATAGGTAGATGAGGTTTAGGCCAACACATTCCGCACTTTTTATTCAGATTAGCACCTAAATCTAGGAGATGTAGAACAAGATCAATATCTCCTTTTGAAGAAGCTATGTGCAGGGGAGGAGAACATTTTCCTAAATCAGGACTTACTCCTTCTGATATTAAAAGGTCTATAATCTCTATATCCCGGTAAGCTGTTGCAGTTTGCAGTAAATTATATCCACAGCCATTGGTTACTTGAAGAAGAGATTCAATATCTGTGCAATTTTTAAAAACTTTTTGGAATGTAACGAAAAGGTAAGTTTTCTTGAGAAGGTCATCTTCTTTTCGCCTTTCTTCAAGTAACTGATAGAGAGAGAGAGAAAGAAAGAAACAAATTGAAACAAATTGAAACAAATTGAATAGAATTGAATAGAATTGATCAAAAGACGTTGGAAATTCATCTATTTACCTTAAATAATTGAGCGGCTAAAGTAACAGTTTCTTCGGATGGAGTCTGATACGAGATTGAAGAACCAAGAATTGGTTTTAAGTGATAAAAAAGGTAATTAACCCATCTGTTAGCCTTTTTCCATAACTGTGTCGATTGCATTCTATGAATGGTGGTTGAATACCGAAATGAAGATTATTGTACATTGAACGGTATATATATCTATACGTTGTATCTCTTATCGGAAAAGGTCAAATAAAGTGATAAAATAATCATAATGAACAATTATTATATAACAAAGCTGTATTTTCTATATAAAGTAATAGTAAATTGCACTGTATAGTAATTAATCTAATACTGCTTCCGCATAATAATCTATATGCTATGTCTACTTATTAACGGATTTTACACTAATCAACCTTAACAATTGATGTATAAAGAAAAAGAACAACAAGTTTGAACGTAGAATTGTTTTACTTAAAGAAATGTATGTTGTTATCGCGATAAAAAAAGTGAATAACACTAGAGCATTTAAAATAGATATCTTTTATCAGACGTGTCTCTATTTTAATAAAAAACAAAACGAAGAAAATAAGATGCAAACAACAGACAAAAAAGACATATTTATCTTCTTATTATTGTTATTAGTATTATTATTTATAGTATTTTTCAACTCGCGATTTGTTCATTAGGTTGTTCGTCAGTTTCCGGTAAAGTTTCCTTCAGAGCTATCTTTTCTGGCCTAATGTCAATTTGGTTTGGATATAAATTACTTAACCTTTTCACCTCATCCTCTTGAATTACTCTTTTCAGTAGCCGTAACGAGTAGATTTGTCCTCTATAGTCTCTTTGGGACTTGATGTTTTCAGATGTGCCTAGAAAGAGACCCGAAGTAGATCTTTCAATTTCTCCTTCGTTGCACACTTCATTTCGACTAACTTGTCTCGAGTCTAAATATTGTGTGAGAACTTTGTTAGACGCATCAAAAGTCGCCAGATAATGATGAACCTTATTATTATAATCTTGTGGACGTTTATCTAAAGGATAAAAAGTGCCGCACTGATTTTTAAAATAAAAAAATGGACCATTCTCTTCCCCAAGTGTTTTCAAATTCCCATTCCTTATGCCAAAATAATCTTCTAAGACCATAAGATAACCTCCAAAATTATTATCCGTAGGATTATACCATATTTCAACTGAAAAGTCACTATTTACTAATGTAAGTATTGACGATTTAGGTTGAACTTCTAAATAGCAATTATTCTTTTGTACTAAGTTTGATAAAGAGAATGCAATAGAACCAACGCCAGCTTCTAGAGCAGTATTTTCTTGTTTACATACAACTTTACCGTTATTACTATACGAGCTTTTATCTTTTATTATCTGTCCATTGTCGATCGTACTACCCTTAGTAAGCTCTTTAAAATTCAAATCTAAAACAGTTGATTTATCGTTCGATGTGGGCCGATCTACAAAATTAGTAATCGTATGATATAATTAGAGACTAAATATACATTATATACAATTACCCCTTATAGCCAAAAAGAAGGCTGTGTCTTTACTGATGATATTTTTTGGTTTAAAAAAAGTCAATTTAAGATGTTCATCACCGTAACAGTAACAAGTTGTCTTGGAAAAAGCAAAGTATGCCAATTGCATACAAATTAAACATTTCCTAGAACATTCCAACTGAATAGACTCTTGACGATGCAGGGTATTTAGGGTAAACTTTTCTTTTGGCGATGGTAGAGGATGTGTTACTTGAATAAGTTTAAAATAGTTTATTTTTAACTCTGAACAGTAAATTGTAATGAAAAATGATGAAATGTATAAACAATTCAATGACAAACTTTCCATTTCTCAAACTTATTTTTATGCTGTCGAAGTCTGAAATGGAAAATATTCAAGAAGCAAAGTTACTTTTATAAACTTTTTCTCTTGCTTTTATATGCTTAACATCTAAAGAAAACTAAATCACAATATTCAATGTGTTGTACATATAAAGTTTATTGAATATTCTATATACATATATATAAATATATATATATTAACAGTAGATAATCAATTAAATGTGCCTTAAAATAACACCCCAGGAGTAGGTCAATTACCTCCTTACAAAGAGCAACGTCTTTGTAATTATTCTATAAGATTCAATGAATTGTAGTAAATGATTAATAAATATTACTATGAATTATTTATTTATTTATTCCGATGGATAGAGAGAAATCACATTGGAACACTTGATACTATTCACGTTTAACTAGCGGTGCGTTTCTGGTATAAGCTGTACTTCGTTCGGATAGAGAAAACTCAGCTGTTTTATCTCTACTCTTTGTAATATTCTATTTAACAATCGAAAAGAATATATTGTTCCTCTATAATCTCTAGTCGAACCATTGGGCGCCCCAGGCAGGGTTGGTTGAATCGATTGACGACGAGTTATAATGCTTGGATAATCGCAGAGAACGTGTGAAGAAACTTCCTCACCATCCAGGTATTGTTTCACTACCTTTAAATTAAAATCAACTGTAACAATCAAATGATGAATTGTATTATCGTAATTAAGCGTTTTATTATTCGTATAGAAAATTTTTCCATTAGGACACGACTCTATAAAGAAAGCTGGTCCTATTTTATCAGTTGCGTTCTCTCCATTCAGTATACCAAAAAAAGTTGGATATAAGAAAATATAGCTACTATGTAAATTATCTTTAGGCCTATACCACAACTCGATGGAAAACGTTTTAGGATTTGACGATCTCCACGAAGCTAAAGAATTCTGATAATTAATTCGACACTGATTCTGTAAAACTAAATCTGATTCGGAAAACTTTATACCGCCTATTCCGGTTACCATTC
Organism: Dimorphilus gyrociliatus; assembly: GCA_904063045.1. Classification (NCBI taxonomy): domain Eukaryota; kingdom Metazoa; phylum Annelida; class Polychaeta; family Dinophilidae; genus Dimorphilus; species Dimorphilus gyrociliatus. Next base: position 248,624 of record CAJFCJ010000032.1, on the reverse strand, counting down.
CTCTAGTTCGACCATCGCACTCAACTCGATACGTTAACATGATACTGCTTGAATCGGTTAACATCAAGTTGGTATTTAACATACCGGGTTTCACATCTTTAAAGTTTGTATTTATAATTGTACTACCGTCCACCAGTGTAGGAAGTGCTAAATATAAAGGGAAAATAGAAACATAATATTAAAAAAATTGGATTGAACAAACTCATGTAAGCCAATTGATAGTTTTCTCCCTGAAGAGAATTCGTCTGATAAAAGGTTTCGGCCAAACTATCCTTATCATATAAAAAACATTCCGACGAAGAGAAAGTTACAAATGAACATTTCAAGCTCGATCTGCAGTAACTGAAGCATGACAGCCCTGGATTTTGTGTCGCTCCCGGAAGATTTATTTTAGATTGGGGTTGTGGAAATGGTTCCTTAACTTTTATCAAAGAAAATAATCTACCTTGATCGGCTTTTATGCAAATTGTAAAGAAATTAACGAACGAAAAGCTGAAAGTGAGACAAAGTTTAACCATAGCGTCTTATCGCTCTACGCACAAAGAGTGAAACTCTGAGTGTGTGTACAAATCTCAATAAACCGGTCATCTCAATAAAAAATCATGTCATAGAATTTCAATATATTACCTATTCTTCATACATTGATGGTAAATAAACCTTAAAGGGAAGATATCGAACATTACATATCAATAAACATCAATTTATGAATATTTAACTACAATCAATACATTATATTATTATAATGATCTCTCTATTGCTATTAATATTTTAAAACATTAATCGAAACAAGAAAAGGGAGAGAATGAAAACACGAACCTCCTTCTTAATGAATAATATTGACAATAAAAACTAACTAAAAAATAAAGGCCTATATTTAGAACTGACTGAAGAAAGTGTTGTTTTCGTTCGTCACGTAGCATTCAAATTGCTGTTGTCTCTTGTAGTATAGTATATATAATTTACAACTAAGAATAAAAGATGGAAATAATTAACAAACAACAGTCTTTATTACATTAATGTTTATTGCGAGTGGGAAAATATATATATTATTTATAAACAGGAAGAAGGACGGACTCTGTTTACATAGTATGCATCTCACATATTGTGATTTATCCGTAAAAATGTCATCAAATTGATGCTTTAGCGTCTCTTACAAAGTTAATATAGTAATATTTCTTTACTCGTGTCATACTTCCAAGAAAATTCCTATTAAGTGAAAAGAAAGAGGTTAAAATCTAGATTAGTTCATTGAAATGTACATAAAAAGTACAAGTTTGACCTTAAAAGGTTATGCAAGAGATATGAACGTACACTTGTATACTGAGAACTTTAGAGTATATTGTACTAGTCCAATATAAATACACGTGCGAGTTGTTACCAGTCACTTAAAAATCTTGTTGTACTCGTCTGACGCAGAAAGACTAAGAGACCCTATTATCTACGGTTTGCCGTATGATTAACTATACTAAATTCAATGTAAAGCATTAACAAAAACCAATACAAAGAGATATTAAGCAATTTATACACAGAATATATGTATATATATACTGTATGTATTGTCTTTTTACTTAGATCTGTATTAAGCGCTTGGGAATATTATCTTACAGAGTTTACTTCCTTTATTTTCCTATTTTTTTCTAATTGCTCTATATTAAGATTGGAAGAAGATGTACAAGCCTGAGGTAAAAGTTCTTTAGATATTAAAATAACCAAAAAAAAGTATCGAAATAGATTATTATTAGTCATAATTCAATTTTTATCCTCTCCGTGGGCGTAGAAAAATCTCTCATATTAAAGAGGAAGGCTGGAAAGGAGGAAAAAACAAGATAATTAAATGACAGTTACCAATTAAAATATATGTTGACGATCATAATCAGTAGCCTACTCTACTGGAAAAATTACTTTGGCCTAGAATAATATAAGACTGTGTCAAGGACAGACTTTTTTCTTTCATTAGTTTGGCAGAGTTTACAAGTCTATTGGGAGAAGAGAGAGTGTTACAAGAAATGTAACTTTTGTATACTTAAATCTAATATATATTCAGTATATATACAAATTATATATATATATATATATACTGTATGTATTTATTTATAGCATTTGTTTTCTTAATGTCTTTTTTAAACTTGCAAATATTTAATTTGTTCTTTTTTTTAATGAATTTCTTAAATAACGAAGTGATAAGTAAAAATTAGATAACAAGTTATGATTACACGATATTATTAATCTTCTTATGAACAATAATCAACTGTTTTGGTCATCTGCATTTAAAAAAATATATGATATATATATACATGTGTTCTATTTTAAACTATAGTGTATTTTTTATGCATTCATTTTATCCTTATACTGTATACTGTATATAGTTTTTATTTATCTATAGATAACTTTTGTTATTTAACCTTTTAAAAGAAACAATAAAGGTGTTCCTTGAAATTTCTTAATTAATCTGCTAGAGCGAAAGATGAGAGAATGATAAAGCGAAGTGTTCGAACAAGATGGAAGTTTTTTGATAATGATTCATAGAAATGCTAGTTTACAACCTTAACTCTATAGAACTTGGTCACGTTCAACAATTCCCAAATATCGTAGATTTAACAAAGATTCTATTCAGTCTAATTGATGTATTTTGTACCAATCAAAATCTCTTCTTGAAAGATAATTACAGTAAAAATATCTGGAAAGAAGCCACGTTGCCAAGGTTGTTCTTTCTCTTTCTATCCGTCTCCATGAAATTGTCAAATCAAAGGGAAAATCTTTAATAAGAGGTATTGGGAAATGGTATATAGTTAAGAAGTGAAATAGATAATCCCGATCTTTTAATAATACTATAACAACTAATGTGTATTTCATATCAAAGGAGAAAATTTAGCAAATTTGAAACAACTAGACAAAAGGTGAAAAGGGGTTAAGGTGAGAAAAATAAGGAGACAGTTATATAGAAGAAAAGTCGACAGAGTGTAGTTTAGAAAGATATCAGCCCATCAGAGGAAAACAATTAAGTGGAAAAAATGCAAAGCAAATTTATCTTTCTGGAACATTTTATGCTCTTGGGGAATATATGAACAGTGCACTTAGTACAATCATAAACTAAACTTTATTCTACATATACTTTATATACACTTTTTTATATACTTGTATATTCATTTAAAGGCATAAAATATTCTTTAGAAATATACATACATGCATATATATATACAGTATATATATGTATATATATATACTGTATATATATTGAATTATATACAGTACATGAACAAAAAAGGCAATGTATACTGAATATATGCTTTATCTGTGTATTCTTTTATTTTAGTTGTCTTTTTCCTGCTTTTCGAAAAAATTTTCTCCAAAAAAGAAAATCGATGATAGAACGAAAAAACGTTCAAAAGGAAAAAGGATAGAATAAATAATCATCAATTTTTCATCCCCAAAATAATTTTTTCTGACATCGGCAATTAGCGTTCCATAAATTACATTTGCAAGTGTAACCTTCACAGCACGTACCGCACCATTCTCCACTTAAACCGCAAAAACTTTTCAGATACCATTTCGTCCTGTTGACAGTATTATATTTAAATGTATATTGTTAATAAACGCTATAAACGTTTAAATTGTGTATATACAATATATATACAATATATATCAAACATGATCCATTATTTACATAAACTTGTTTTTGTTTTTATGTTATCGTTAAACTTTACAGTCATTTACATGCTTCAGCGAATTATTTTATACTTTACCGTTTTGCCGTTCGCAATCTATCTAATGCTTCTATCATTTCTTTCTTGTCTGGGGAAAAATAAATAACAATATTTCAATTTAGACAATTTCTTTTAATCAAAAAGTCAAACCAAATTGTTTTATATAATTTATACAATTGTACGATTTATTGTCCGCCTTTGTAGTCTTTTAATAAATTTTCTGTTGAATGAGTAATAAGAAATGGAAGATGCGGAGATGGAAGAGAGAGAGAGAAAGACGGATAGATGAAAAAATTGGAACAAATAGAAAAAAGAGAGAGACAAAGAGTTATAAAGAAAGATTAGAAGAAAAAAGACAAGGATAATTTTTCAACTGCTTTTTTTTCCCTTTTTCTTTTTTTATATCTTTCTTTTTCTCTCTTTCGATTATTAACTTTTTATAAATGATCTTTATATAGTAAACTTTCTCTTTTTTCCTTTCTTTTCTTTATTCTACTTCAATTGAAAGTAATATTGAAATTAAAAATTGACATATTTCCAATGATTTTTAAATACAAATGAATGAAAAACATGTCTTTCTACTGAATTCTTTCAGAAAGAGAAAGAGAAAGAAAGACAATTACAACCAAAAATACGCATATATATATATGTACAAACAGAAAAAAGAAAAGATGGAAAATAAAACCGGAAATAACTAGAAAGTGTTTTAAAAGGAAATTATTTCCATATAAAAAAAATAAGATATGAAACAGAAATAAAACAAACCAGAAAGAACCATAACTGTAGTTAAATACAAAAGTGCAATGAGCATCGTTTTCTTCATGTTTCGGCGTCCACTTCTTTTTGAAGCGTCACTGCCAGTGCTGCCGACTATATATAAAATTTAGAAACGCGTCAAAGGGGTCTAAAAATAGATCTGATTCATTGTATGTTTATTTTTACTATCATTGAGAAAGGGTAAAAAAAGAAAAAAATCACGCTACGCGCAATGCTTAGTAATACTATGTTTTTTGGATTGGCATTCCCCATTATAAACTGTCATTTAGTAGTATTTTACGGGTTGGAATTCAATAAGGGACTTATCGATTAAACATTCTAGACAAAACATCAAAGCTTGTAGTACTTGCTAATTGATTACTTTATTCAGTTAAAATGCTCAGTTCGGCCTTGCTCTAAAAGTTCGTCCATATTACTTCTATATAAACACTGATAATTAGCTGATAAGCCGGGATTCTGCTCTATTATTTTACACAGGTAAACATTTATTGTTTTCTATTAATCAACGCTGGCGGATTAGGGGATTTCTTGTATAGTTAACGGATTAAGAAGAAACTGAATAGGACTTGTAAAAATAAAATTAGACAATAAAAAGAGATTACAAACGAATCTAAGAAATGAAAGGAATTACTGTTAATCATATCAGTTTTTTTGTTATTTATTTAGTATGAATAAAAAGAAAAAGATAACAAAAGTATTTTTCATTAATATCTCTCATTTCTTTTTTTTATTACTCAATTCAAAGAGAGTGGGAGAGAGAGAGAGAGGGAAGGAGGAAGAGACGAAAAGAGAAAGAATAAATGAATGAATGTATAGACAATGTTCTCTGATACTTTTAATGAAAGAAAGTATTTTCCAAAAAACTTTATATATTGGGGAAAATTCATTTGATTAATAGGTAATTGTACCTAGGCCCAATAAATACTTTCTCTTAAGTTATTCCTATTCGGATTAACCTGATATTGAACCTAATCCCCTTTTATAATCGTAAATTACTAGGGGACCGCCAAATTAGACGAAAATTTCTTATCGATTCGGTTTCTTTTTTTCTTCTCTTCTATACTAGGAAATTAAAAACGAAGGATAGAGAAAAGAGGGAAGACTAAGAAAAGAGCGTATTGAATGAACAAATTCTAGAAATACTCTTGGTTATAAATAGTTGGAATAAAGAAAACCGGAAATATGTAATGACATATATCACTTTGGGTATTTTCAATATGCACTTACTAAGGCAATAGGGTGTAGAGGTCGTTAGGTTATTGATAAATTGAGGGTGGGTGTATATATAAATACTGTTTATATATATATATATATAACTGTATACAAGAAATATATATATATATATATATAAGGAAAGAGAGAGAATGAGAGAAATATTCATTGATTATTGCCACATTCCCTTTGTCTCATTCAATTCAGTTAGCAACAATTTCATTTCTTTTTGAAAAAGATTCAAACAATTGAAATAATAGAGAAAGATAGATAGAGAGAGGGGGAGAGAATGTTGAAAATGTATTATCCTCATTTAGTTAATATATCACAGCATATATTTACATATATATTTAACGCCCACATACTAAACAAATTATTAACAATGGATCATGTAATTATTTAAGGAATCTTGAAAGGGAGTACAATAGCTGGTGTATTAATTATCTTTTAAGTAGTAATTGTACATGTTTTTAACATGCCCAACTAAAAAGAGGAAACACAGAAGAAGGAAATTTCACTGTGTGGAGCGTATGGATACATGAATATATGAATGTTAGAATGAATGAATGATAGATTGAGAGATGGGTAGCTAACTGTAAAATAGAATAAACACCCTGCGTGCATATGTGTGTACAGTATATATTTAAGAATGTATATCGTATAGTATATATTCTATATTCATAATAAATCTTCTCTTTCAAGAGAAATAATTAAACAGATTGATGAATCAATTAAAATCAATATAGTCGTACTTGATTCAACAAATAAATTCGATTTATACATATAGAGAACTTATTATGAAAATAACTTATTACATATAGGGATATACATCGATTATTAGATCGATATATATAGTGTTTAATAAAGAGAGAGAAAGTAATTTTTGTTTCGTAAATGACTTTGTTAAGTTTAATTATTATTATATTGAAAAACTTTAGTTTGTTTTATGTACCGTATGTCTATCATTAAACAATGGGAAAAGATTGAATTTTCAACTTGCCTATTCTACGAATTAAATGAAATATTTGAATTATTAATTACATCTAATGTTCAACTTGATAGCATTATTTATGTTAATAAACAATAGTATGCAAGCTAGCCTTTTTACGGTTGGATTATAAGTACATGTGATATATTTTATAGGCTTATGACTACAAAAAAATAGTGTTTGCACGATATACAGCGCTCGAATCGGTTGTATCGACTACAGGTTACTTAGATATCGAACGGAAAATGAGCGAGAAGGATAGGAAAGGAGTTAGTAGATCAATTTATTAAATTTCTTCTCTCTATTATTTTCTTTCTTCCTCCCTTTCTCATTCTCTACCTGCATGTGTGTATGTGTATGTATGTATGTATGTATGTATGTATGTATGTATGTATGTATGTATGTATGCATGTATATATGTATATATGTATGTCTTTCTCTCACTCTTGCTCTTTATGGATAAATATATTACAGTCTCTCTCTCTCTCTCTCTCTCTCTCTCTCTCTCTTTCTCTCACCTACACCTCTCCTTTACTTCCTCTTTCAGTTCGTGACCTTCCCCCCCCTCTCCCTTCTCTCTTTCTCTCACTCGTTTCTTTTTCCTATTTGTTTTAAACTCGACATGATTAAGCTATAAAAATATTAAACTAATTATAACTCTACTATAATAAACAGCTCTCGAAGCTTTTTCAATAAATGAAACAAATATTTGCCATTAACTCGTATACCTTCTATAAATATATAGAACATATCGTATCATATGTATATATAAATATATATTATATGTCATTTATCTATATATATAGTATACTATATATATATATATACATATACAGTATATAAATTTATAAATCCTTTCCCAAACAAGTTCTATTCTTTAGTCAATTACACATTTCTCTATTCAAGTCCTCTGCCCCCTCTCCTCAGTCGCCCTCTCTCTTTCTCTCTCCCCCGCTTTTCGTCTATTAACAGGATAAATATGTCTTCTCTTTATCAATATATAAATATTTAGATCTATATTTCTTCTTTCAATAGTCTTATAGGAGAATGAGGAGGCCCACGCGAGCTCAAATGGAAGATAGGCGAAGAAAGTCTAAGCCATCTCAGCAGACTGTTTCATCTAATAACAACGGTGATTTTAAAAGATTTTCCGAAAAGAAGGTTCAAACTATTATCGAAGATGTTATGACTGATCTCATATCGAATAACGATTATCAAGCCGATAAAGCCGCTAGTCTAGCAACTGAAATTAGCTTAAGTATCAAATCTAAGGTCAAGGATATAGTTTCTGAGAGATACAAGTTAATTGTCCATACAACAATCGGTGAAAAGAGAAATCAAGGACAAATGGCTTCCAGATGTTTATGGGGACCGTCAAACGATTCGTACGTAAGCCACAAATACGAAAATAAAACAATTGTTGCTGTATCAATCGTTTTTGCTTGTTATTACGATTGAAATAGCTGTAAAAAACAAACCAACAAACAAACAAACAAAAATTTCTATCTTTAATACAAGAGAGTGATGTCTTTTTTTTTTTAAATAAAAGGAAAATAAATAGATGAAAAGTCTTAGTAGAGTTTTGAATTTAAACATATATTTTAAATGGTTAAAAGAAATATTGAACAGAATGCGAAAACGTCAAAGAAAATTCAAGTAAAAAGTACTTAAAGCTAATTTCCCATTATTAAAAATAGCCTCCTTAACAGATTACCGAGAGAGGTCGATATATAAGAGTTTTAATTTGTCTTAACATTAGCATAATAACTCTTATGTTACTTGTATTTGAACTGTTTCAATTTTCTACAATTTATTATCCACTTATAGAGTTTCAAAGATTCACCAATAATGTATTCATTAAATATTTTTTCCTCTTATTGGCTATTGCTAATGTTTCCTCATTGATTGCTTGTTCATTAACTTTTTACGGTATTCAAGTAAGATTATATTACTCTTATCCATCTCTATGATGATCATCATTTTCTCCTTTCTAAAAATAGCTTTTTAAGGATATAGACCAAAGGAAGCATTCGATAAAAACACTGCAAATTTCGCGATTCATTCTATACTTTCAATGTTTCTTGCAAGTTAGTTAGAAAAGAGTGTTGCTATTGTTTGATATTAAAACATAATGTTCTAACATTTCTCTTTCTCTCTCTCTCTCTCTCTCTTTCTCCTTTTTGAAAGTTTTCAACATTTCTATCTTTAGTCTACTTGAATAAAACTTTTCCAGTAAATATACAAAGGGGTTTTAAAGAAAATATGAAAAATTACGGTTACCCTAATTACGAAAATATGAGTAATGAAATAGACAAGTTTCAAGTATAAACTATCTTTAATTATGTATAATTTTTACATATTAGTAAAGCTGTTTTTGTAACATTAACTATTTAATTATATACAGTTAATTAATAATTGCTGTGGCTATGAAAACTACAAGGATTGGTATCGTATCAAATGGATAACTATATCGATAAATCATCGCTCTCCCATCAATTCCTTATTTATGCCTTATAGTCGGAATAGAAACGAATTATATAAAAATCATGGCGCCAAACAAAGAGTTCCTCTAAGGTAATTGAAAGAAAATGTAACAATTATTAGTCGTTCTTCTCGCTTTCTTTTTCCCTTTCAAAAGTTTATATATCAGTTTTTAGAACGTAAACTCTTCTTTTCCTTACTCAACACTTATTAACAAGTATTTTGTTTACTAAAAAGAGAACTGTTATTCTCTCTTTATACCAAAACTAATAGGGCGCCATCTATCGATTTGAGAACCACTAAATCTTTTTTGGAAATACGTAAGATTAATTATTAAGAGCATGGAAACATGGCTGTTGTTGTTCTCATGAGTAACGTTTTACATGGCAAGCGAAAAATAAAAAATGAAAAGAAAAAATTGCGCAGTCGACAGGATTCGAACCTGTGCGGGCAGAGCCCAATGGATTTCTAGTCCATCGCCTTAACCACTCGGCCACGACTGCATCCGTGTGAATAGGGTATCTATATTTCTAACTGAATTTTTTTATTAATATCTAGAAGAAAAAAGTTCTAGTTCACTCGAGAAAAAACAGTTGATTTGGTCGAATAATTATCTTTAATGAATGTAGGCCTACATATTCAATAGAAAATAAACATCCATATTTAATTTTTAGATACTTTATTATAAAAATTTTGAATTTTTAAAGACTATTGTTAGTGTTTAGTATGTTAATCTTTATTTAATTTAGTTTTCTGTGTCCGCCCACCACCCCATTCTCCTCCTACTGCCATTCTCTATTCTCTAATCTCGCTCACCCACACTTCCCCCACTACGTTTCTTTTGGGTATAAAAAAAAGAAAAACAAGCGCCATCTATTAGTATACTTGTATGGTTTTCTTATCCTTTTCCCCTCAACCTCCAACCTTTCCAGTTTAAGCGTTAAAGTCTCTTTCCTTATGGTATTTGTACAAATTATTTCTTTCTTCTTTTGCAGTTGCTGCGAAAGTCGTAGTACTCAACCCTGCTTAAACTCTGATAGATATTCGGGAAGTATTTTGGGAAGAAACTATTTACAGATTGGCAAGGCGCCAACTATTAAACGGAAAGGATGTTTAGTGAAACTTTTACAAATTCTCCCCGTGTGGTACAAAACGTGGGCTAATTATTGTCCTTTGATGTTAGGCCTAATTGGTTGCGTAATGAGTTACTTGTTACCGATTCTTTTGGTATCGATACCCGAGGGAACGCTTGCCACTAAGACCGTTTTTATAAGCAATAGATTTGGTTGTTGTTGATAGGGAAAAAGTGACTAATTAAACTTTTAGAGGCTTTTAAGAATTTTTTGAAATAAAAGCGGCGTCCTTTTGATATTTTAGACGAAAAATCGCGCAGCTGACGTCATGTTGTGTTGATATTTAAACAAAGTGAAAAATTCAACAAGAAGCACATGCTATATACATTATTTTTGAAAATACTCTGTTTTAAGATATTTGCAGACGTTTGTTCGATTTTCTTCGAAAGGAATTATAAAAGAAGAAAGCACGTACGGCGGTCTCCTTGAGGTGCGACCTTCGTGACGTCATGTGGCAGTTAGCAATTATACGCGAACGTACTCTACTCAATGGTACTTATTTAGTTTGGGCATGGAAGTGACGCCTATAATGTTACGTCACTTATTAAATAAGCAAAAGAAAACGATGGAAACGTGCCCGTCGCGTGGCCCTTTATTATTATTATACAACGTATGTACCGTATTGTGATTTTGAACAAAAGTGGATAGTGTTTGCTCTAACCCAACTCGGGGTCATGTGAACGCTTCTTACGCAACTAGTTTTCTATTTGTATATTCAATAAAGAAATTTACAAATTCTCCAATACTTTAGCTAGATTAAGGGAAAAGAAACGAAACGTGCCAATTATGCAATATACCTTACATACCTTTCCTATTCTCTCTTCAACGTTCAACGGTAACAAACACTACGTACAGCCGTATCCATTATACAGTATATAATTTTTATACTATGCATACTGTATATATTTGAATATTAATAATCATAGCCAGCTTCTACTCTTTTGATGACGTTAGAACACTTGAGAAATATATAGAATAAAGAGAATAATAGTAAATATAAAAGAAATTTGTATTGCAATTGTAAATCGATAGCAAAGTATACACAGGTGATTGACAGTCATGTACTAAAATTAAAGAACATTACTTGAAAAAATCTGATACGTTTCTTAGATTCGTTTCTACATCCTCCTCCTCCTCCACCTCTTCCTTCCCACTCCAATAAATAAACAAAAGGAGGGAAAGTACAGTTGAGATTAATTGATAGGTTACAATGAAAATTAAACTCTTCCGATTGCCACTTGTACAATTATGTAACCGGAAAAAAGGGATAATAAGAAACCCATTTAATTCAATCCTTCAATTAGCATCTCGTAGCGAAAAAAACGTTCCGTTCAAAAAAACCCGAAAAAAGGTTATCAGCAACTAATTGCCAACAAATTATTTATTCAGTGTCAAGTGTATCAGCACGCCCTTCTTGCAAAGCTCGCCCTCTGATTGGCTAACGGCGCTCGCGCACGTGGCGCTTATTTAACAGGAAAAGTATTGGCAGCAAAGAACGTTTGCTGCGCAAATCAAACTCTTCCGGCTTCTTTTCATCACTGAAAATATGCGCGATTTCCTAACAAACGGTGAATTTAGTGAAGAAAAAAGACGCCGGAAACGGAAGGGCGTTCAACAGCAGCAACATCAACGTCAAGCAGCTAATATGAGGGAACGAAAACGAATGCAAAGTATAAACGAAGCATTCGAAGGTCTCAGGGCCAGGATTCCTACTTTACCTTATGAAAAAAGATTGTCAAAGGTTGATACGTTACGTTTGGCCATTGGATACATTTCCTTCTTATCCGAACTTATACAATCTGATGAAACTTCCCCTGAAGCTGTTAGAGTTGCCGAGCAGCCAAGGAAGGTTATAATCCACTGTCATTCAGGTAAAACCTTCAATCCCCTCCCTGCACTCTTTCTCTTTCTTATTGTTTTCTTTATTTCTTGCGCTCCCTTGTCATTTCCCCATTAGTTTTCCTAACAATTTAGAAATTTTAATTTGTATCATTTATGAAATAACAAAAGTAAGTAGATCTTATTTATTCAGGTAAATTTTATCCTTATCACTCAAATATTTAACTTAATTAATAAAATATTAAAAGTTATCTTATCTTCTTCTTTCCCCCCAATGCTTTGATCATTTCTCGGTTCAGTAAGTTCGACCCTCTAATATGTAGAAGAGGAGTTTTATAAATGGGTATGTGTGTGCAACCAACCCTAATTTAATTATGTTTTTATTAAATCTTTGGTTATATAGTTAAAAAGTATTGTTCTTATTTGATATGATGGCATAAGAAACTTGGTATTTCTTCGGAGAAATTGTATCAATTTTTACTATACATTCCGTTCGGGTTAGTGTAGTGAACGTGTGTAATTACTTGGCGAACGTATATAATTGTATGGCTGTTTGTAAGGTAAATGTAGAGTAATCTTCGATTAACAATGAATTCGCGTGCTGAATATAATTACCGAAAGGAAATTCAGAGTACACATAGTAAAAAGGATAAGAGAGCTCTTCTTAAATTATTACATAATACGACGGATTCATCGCCCAAAGCTTATCTGTAAATAGAGAAAAATCGACTATGCTAGGGGGCGTAATTGTTGATGTTGTTGTTTTTGTTGATTTATGCTTTCATTCTAGAAGAAGAGAAATAAATTACAAGCATAAGTAATAAATAATTAATGAGATATATTTGCATTAAGTGTAATAAAGCCTATAACGATATGAATAGGATGAGCGCTTTGAATAAATTTTAAGAATAATTCTAAATATGTTGTTTTCCTAAGTTGATTTTAAATGGCCAATTAAATTATAAAGACCACTTAGTCAGCAGTCATGCGTTATCAAATAATATTCATCAATTTCTCATTAACGATAACAAACAAAACTTTTGTTTGTAATCCGGCTATGACGCTGACTGGCAGCACAATTGGCGCATGACCAATGACACGTCGTCAACACACGGCTAATTAATTTTCAATAATCCTTCAACAGTACCCGACTCGGATCAGCAACACTACGGTTATCCTCCCCTTACCGGGCATTCATTATCGTGGACAGACGAAAAGAAATCTAGTTTGGGTCCGAATAACACAATGACTGCAAAAATATGGACACCTGAAGATCCAAGAATGAAGCCGGTATCTACAGAGTGTTCATCGCTTTTAAATACAACTTTGGATTTGTGATTGAAAGGCGAAAAGCAGCAAAAACTGAAGAACAAACTAAGAAATGACCATATCTCTTTATAACCTCATTTCGAAATCTCTTTTAAAAACCGACTTCAACTATTTTCTAGTCACGTTATCTTAATTATAATATACATTAACTGCCTTAAATGATAAACAAAGGAATAAGTCATGGTATCTATTTTTTAGAGGAGACTATATATAAATATACAGTATATATACATATATCATGTATATTTTAGAGTGGGCCTTAATACTATACACGTATTTAAGAATATTGTATTGAATAAATCGTGTTTGTATAGGCAAACTTAAGCAAACTGTTTCGAATATTCGTTTGTATTTGAATAGCGATCATATTTTACTCTTTTTCCGAATCATTATATATATATTCAGCTTATAGAATCACTTATATTTATTTAATTTTTAAGCCAATAACCGAATAGTTAGTTATTTAATCGTATGACCTATAATTGAACTTGGCCTTTTATATACAGTATATATATATACATAGACGTTATATGCAATATTTCTCCTGTTAAAAATATCCCTGTTTTGTAAGAAATGGTTATCTTTATGAAAAAATTATTATCTACAAACTTATCGTACACCTGAGCCCTTTCGAATATATTTACGTAGGTAAATTTAAGCAAACTCTCAAAAACGTTTGCCATAGACGCATTATTGACAAACGCCTCTATCAAAGGCTGTGCTCGCTAGTGTTTCCCTTTCGGCACGTGTTGTATGGAATTATCTTGCTATTTTTCCACTGATTGATTACTTTTGATCTCTACTGTTGACCCGCCGCCATTTTATTCAGTCCAAGCGCCTTCGGCCCGTTCATTTTTGGAAGTTTTTTTTGTACTAAGACAAACATAAACGCCCTGTATCGATTAGACGCTTCACTCAAACTCAACGAATCCAACTCCTTTTCCCATTAATGTCGTCATAAATCAATTCAAAAATTGATAACAGAAAGGACGGCCAACATTGATAATCTAATGCTAATATCTATATTGCTTCCTCTCGTTGAAAGTTCATTATGTTGGAAAAGTTAAATGAGAAGAATACGTCGGCAGCCAGTTGGAAAATAATTGACTCGGAAGAAGACACTTTAACATATACGAATCTTTATCCGGAAATATCGGAATTTCCGCTTCAAATTAGCTCAACAAAATCTATTAATCTAAGAAGAAGAAAAAAGAGAAGAAAGAAAGGAAAAACTAAAGTAAATTTATTTAATAGGGAAATCAGTTGGCTATCAATACAACAAACTTGCGAATATAGAAATTGTTATACATCAGCCGATTCTGTGAATTATCTACCTTCAAGCATCTGGTAGAGTTTCCAGTCTGAGTATCTATCTCCATTCGCCTAATTTATGAACCTAAAAAATTGTCAATTATTCCTAGAATTACACCAATATATCTATTATTTTATAAGGTTAATTAAAGAATAACAGCTAGATATGTTCGTAATACCTTATATGTAAAAATCAATCTGCCATTTGCTTTTCTTCCCATGTACATCATCGTCTTTTGTTTTCTTTTTTCCCACTCAACAGATAAGAATTTCTGAACATTCAAAGTCTTTTCTTAGCCCTATAAACCAGCTAGCTTATATCTCCGAAATGTATTGAATGATATTTTTAGTTAATGTTGTTAAAAACCCAGCCCTTAGCTTTTAAATATCGGCCTAATGGCTTTAATTCATTAAAGAAATTATAGTAATAATTAATGTTAATAAATAATAATAAGACGGATATAGATATAATATACAATAACTAGTGACTGGTAGCTCTGCTAGGCAATACTGTTCTATGGGAAATCGACCACCAACGTCAATGCGAGATCAGTCGACCGACAGTGACGGTAACGTTGAAAGAACAGAGGAAAAGAAGAACAAAGAGCGACATATTCGATTTTCGAATAAGATCCCTTACGTTCCGCCCGGAAGCGTTCGATCGAGCCATCTAGCGGGTGGCGAAGTTAACCTTTTAAGAACTTTGAACGGTCCTGACAAAAGAAAAGAGGATAAGAAACGAACGGAAAAAGGTAACGGAACCGGACGGAAGGAATCAATAACAAGTTCCATATTCCGGTTTTTAGGTATAGTGAATCGTTGTCTTGTAACCAACTCTTTAACGGACATTCTGAGTGCTTTCGTTTTGTTCAGTTTTCTATACGTTCATTCACATTTTGACGAAGAAAATGAGGAAGATGATAAAAGAAAGAATTAATGAACTGCCCATTCTGTTTCTTTCTTTTATTCTATATTCTTTTTTATTTAACTTTTGTTCTGTCCTATCAATAAAAGAGAACACATTTTTTCCTGCTCAATCGACCTTTAATTGCCAGAGTATGTGTTATATAATAAGTCGCTTGTTATTCACCTTTACTTTCTTCTTTGCCTCCGTTCTTTCCGCTCCTTGTCTTTTATCTATGAAGTGGTTAAGAGACGTTTTTATGCTTAGCTAATACTTCATTTACCATCTACTTCATTCGGTTTCTTATCGCTCGCGTCCTTCAAATCCTCCTCCCGCTGCTCTGCGCGTATTTCAACGAAGAATAATAATGGAACGAGAAAGAGTAGTGAGGAAGCGGAAGAAAAGAACTAAAAAGATGTGGGAGGGTTAGCTTTCTCAAAAACAGTGTGAATTTCACGCTTGCAGTAAAATCTTTCCAGGTTATTTTTAATGACGCAATTAGAAACTGCTGTGGCGTAAGGTGACACGGACCGGGGCGTTGGGCACCACCCACGTGGGCAAGGGTTACGTAACATGCGGCACCTGATAGGGACATGCGCCTCCTTCTTATCGTTTTCTATTGCAATCATTACATGTTATTCGATCGCTTTATATAAAAGCTTATCTTGGAGAGATATCAGGGTAAGATGTCTCTATTGTCATATAAAGCTAATTATCAGTTGAACAAACGAATTTAATTACACCTCGACTCTTGAATAAATATAAATAAATAATAAAAATATCGCTTTTTTCCCTCATCTTCTTATACAATATAGAGTTTACCATTAAGGTATAGAGACTATTCCAGCTAACAGTTTTTTTATGGCTGAATAGAGCTAATGGAAATCCTATTTTTTTTCCCAATCGTTTTTTCTATTATTGATTATGAAGGATATTAAAGAGGATAGATAAAGCCGTTATTAAGAATTGAATATCCGCGTAGTTTGAAGTTACGTAATATACTCATATTGCAAATAGTATATATTATTGTATACATTCTATAAAAACACTATTTATATACTTACTCGTTTATTTTGGATATTTGTATAAAAAAGCTTCGATGTGTATCATCTATCAATTTGATTATCTTAAAAGGTGTAGGATCTCCCAGCTTCCGTTAGCTTTAGATAAGCTACATAGATGTATTAAGATAATCTATTAATTCAATCAGATAAAAACAATATCGGTGGCGTTTGACAGGCTTTAAGGAATCTTCATCGTGTAATAGCATCCTACTTCCTTTTCCTTTTTCCTCTCTTCTTTTCACCTTCGTCTCTGTCTGTTCTTAGTTAATAAAGTGAACATTTTTTATAAAAGACTTAGAAGCTTATCACCCAATACTTTCGGATAATAGACGTTTAATATAGCGATATGATTATAAGAGGATTTCGAAAGAGATAACCGAGTAAAGAGAAATAGTATATTAAAAAAAGAAATATTTATTATATATATATATATATATATATATATATATATATATGTCTATATGTATACATGTATATATTTACTATTTACTATATTTACTATATAAGTATGAATATACATTATACTTTTATCAAAACGCCAAATGACTAAGTGTATTCTAATCTTGTTACATTTTGTCGATTTATCTCGTTTTCATGTTTATTTCTATTAATGAGGTTACAAAACCACGAAATTTTTTTTTCGTTTTCGTAACGTATAACCTCAACTAAAGAGAATAGGAAAAAAACTGCACTTCGTATGTACAGTTCGCTCGATAAAAAAGAGCACCTGGCGTTTCTCTCACAATTCGCATCGAATGCCTAAGCGTCTCTACTATATGACGTTTTTATTATTTATCCTTTCCTTTGTAAATACTAAATCCTAAAAATATATATATATATATATATATATATATATATAGATGCCATATTTATGAATTATTTTGATAGAAATTATCAAACATATTATAACTGTTTTTATCATTGTTTAAAAATTATCTTACCTTCTGCTCCGTTCTTTTTTTTTCATAGATTTCTATTTGAGAAAAATAAATTTATTGAAAGCTCATTAATATTCATTATTTACTCTTTCTTTAATTTGCATACGAGTCTGTAACTAAAAATGTTTGTTAAGGCATAAGTTGTCGGTGGTTAGAACGGGTAAGAAGCCCTTCCCTCCTTCCTCTTCCCCCCAACTGAGCGTATATAACGTTGGAAAACTATATAAAGACATGACGAGCAAATAGACGCCCGAGGGTAAAGCGGCGTCACATTAAGCGTCACTGACCATTCTCAATTATCTAGCCCCACGTATTCCAGGTAGAAAACTTGTCAGATTTTTTTTGTACATGTCCTCTCTTTCATATTTTTTCATACAGATTTTATTTACATTCCTTTTGTCGGTTGGTGGTACGAAGGGACAATAGACGGCGAGGAGAGCCGACCGTTTTCTTTCTTTGCTTCTAAAAGGGTCGTCTTGATCGGGCCGGAAATCGATGGGCAATTAAATCAACAACGTTTTGTCAACTTTTGTCCAGGGGTATATTGAAAAAATATTCATGTTTGTCTAATTAAATTCGGGCGTACGCCTATTATACGTTTTCCCTTTAATACCTTTAAATAACGTATTTTTTCAGACAGCATTCAGTCATTAAGAAAGAAGAGAACAAGACAAAAGAAAGACGAATTACGCAGGATATGGAAAAAATATACGGTATATAATAATAATACTGTATATTCTCTATATACCGTATATATGTTTATTTGTGTATGCATTTAAACGACAAAATGTTCAATAATAAAAATAATTTATTTAATATAAATGGCTAAGTGAAGAGTTTCATCAATCAGCCGTACTATATTTAGAAAAGAGCTAACCAGCTAAAGCCGGAAAATATATCGCTGACTGACTAATTACAACGGTTAAGAGTACTATTATGTAATTTGATTACATAACACTTCGTACCATCTTAAAGGAAATGCGAGAATTGATAGCTCGTTAAAAAAGGTAATAGATTCGTAACAATTTAAATATACTTTACAATTGGCAAAAAAGCACAGATTTTCTTTTTGAGCAAAATGTGAGAGTTTTTGTATTTTCTTGAATGTTGATCTCTATTCATTCAAGCGCGGAGGGATTGCGAAGAAAGTTCGGCTTGTTCTTCAGGGCATAATTGTTCCGGTATCCATAATGTTGCAGATTTTTTCCTTTCACTAAAATGATCTTCTTCAATCTCTTTTTCGGACGTCCACGATAAAGAATGTCCGTAGACGGATGATAGTGGATATTCACCTGCTGAAATTGATTCTTTGTTGATTTTGAAAATTGCAACCACCTTCAAAGTGACGCTTAATGGATTTTTTTTAGTGCTGAAGCGTCTCTACCCTACTTTTGTATATAAAGTAACGTTATTCTTTACAATGTCTAACTAATTGTCTTTCTTTGAAATGCGTGAAAAATTTGAATAGTAATCAAGTTCACGTGTCGCCGACCTACATAGTATTTTATCTTAAATATTGAAGTGAAAATTACTCCAAAATGGCCTCGGAAGAGAAATATGGTCATTTCTCATATATCGGTGCATTTCATCAATATAGCGTGACATTTATAAGTAGCCTGAATTAACTGCTCGTTTCGACATCAAACAGTCTTGAAATTTTCAGTAAAAGACTAATAAAAACTAAAAGTACCTTGAACTTGTTGATATTGAGAGCATCTTAAAATCACTTTGCCATTCGTTTCCGTCTTCTTCTGTTTTTTATTATTCGTACCTCCACAGCTTTCTACTATATTTGCTAAATGTTGTATATAACGTACTGCCAGCCTTAGGGTATCGACTTTCGATAATTTTTTATCAGCGGCCGGAACTCTCGCCCTAAGTCCTTCAAAGGCGTCATTAATCGTTCTCATACGTTTCCTCTCTCGTAAATTTGCCGCGTGCCGTTGATTTACACGTTTTCTTCCTTTCTTTTCTAATTCTTGGCAGGGTATATAGTTTTCTTCGTAATTCCATCCAAAGTCGACACTTAGTGGATCTTCCCAGTAAAAACTATCTGTGAAAGAGAAATCTATGGTCTCCATTTTATGATTTACGAGCGTGCTATGCACGCGAATAGAGTTTTATAGAAGCGTGTAGACGCTCGACCAATCAACATTTAGCCACCAGCAATAAGCTCCGCCCATTTTACGGGTGGAGCTAGCTCGATAAACTTATCTTACTCTCCTTATCAATGGTACTGACTTAGATACATGAATTTTTTTTATCTGTGAGAGATAACATTTGTCGAGTACTAGACACGTGGATTGATTGTATTTTAAATACAGATAGGTTTATATAACTTCGAAGAAGATTGTCTATCCTAATAAAGCAAAACAGAAGTAAAGAAATAGAATAAAAAAAATTGACGTTTATATTGGAAAAATGTTTTTAATATATAAACCATGATATATATATATAATGTACAAATGCATATAACCAATCTTATTAGACTTCCAACACTTAATATTTGCCGTAAATGACCAAGCGTACTCTTAAGTAGTCTGTCTGCGTCATCAGTAAGAGGACAACCTGACGAAATAACAAAAACCCATGCTAATATACGATTTCTCCTCTCCTCTTCTCCTCTCGCATTGTAACGGAATCTTATTCGCAAAATGTTCTTTCTCTTATATTCTTTTAGCATTTAAAAATATAGTATTTTGTAAAAAGAGGGTCTTCTTCTTGTCTTTCTTTTTTATGGCTATCGTTTTTATGTGTTTGTTATAAAAACAAATGAGACTATAGACTATTTTTTTTCTTATCTATTTTTTTTATTTATAATGGAAAAATAATATAAATATATCTTAAATTGAAGAGTTTCTTTCTCTATCTTCATATGTTGGGCCTTTCTCTTACTTTCCCTCTCACTCTCTCTCTCTCTTGCTCTTTTATCATAGGCCCTCGATATAAATATATATGTGTTTACAAGTATCTTACGTAGGATATGACACTAATCTCTCGATAATCACCGTAGTTTCCGTTACGTGATGCACGGACGCATTCCAAAAATTGCGTAAGGAAGGAAACCATCTAGAATATCGCAAAGGTACCTGACTGCGCGAAAGAAGAGTACGGAACTCAGCTGACTCCCTTTGAAGTGAAGGACGGCCGCGTGCATGAAAATTGTTTAACACGCATATCGGAGGGAACAACCCCTTCAATATATATTCACGCGACGTTACATAAGGTGTCACGTGACCCTTTAACAGATATGCCTCGAGGGTTATGGAATTGTTGTAAGTGGTTATATTTAAGGCGCGTGCAAGCTGAATGTCTATGGAAAGAGTATTGTCATCAGTAGGTTAGAAAATTTTTGGAAGATGGAGATTACTGTGGAGAAAGGCCTATTATTATAAGAAGAATGATAGCAGAAATATTTTAATAGATAACCTAAATAAACTTGAACCACATTCGAATGGAAAATTCTTAAAACGTGAGCATTATCTGAATAAGTTGATTCTATGTAAAGAGTGTATGCTATTTGACTAGAAGAGCCGGTACAATGCTCTTGTCCTTCTTTTCTCTTTTCTTTTTTCTCCTCCTGAGGGGAGGCGAGCGTGTGTGTGTGTGCGCACGTCGTTGTATACAACCTTACTATATAATTGCTACATGTTACATCGCGTATAACTTATTATGGGCGTGTTCCGAGTTGAAAAAAGATAATCAATGCTCATTTATTGACGTGACGTGCCAAAATCATAATAGAAGGGCCGTTCTCAGCACGCTATCTGATTCTACCCAAAAAAGAACTATTTATCCGAAGAGATACATAATTTTGTTTTAATTAACAAAACTACTTTTAATTCTAATAGGAAAATAGGAAAAGCGATTTGAAAATCATGGCTAATTCCCCAGAGGGGACGATTCGTTTAACGAACCCCTGTAGATCGTCCGCTAGAGGCGCACGTGAGCTATACACGCAGACACGCGACTCAACAGCAGGCCGCATGTTTTCCAACAAACAAACATTTAGCATTCATTGTTTCCTGGACATTAACAATGACGGAAACTGGACACAAAGAGAGGTGAAAGAAGCAAGTCGTTCTGTAAACAGAATGTTCAGCTAAGAAGGACAAGTGAGATGATGAATGAAACTCGCTTGTCTTAGGCGCCGTTTAATCTCTACTTTAAACAATTGAGGAGCTGATAGAAAAAAGTATAGGTTAAAGAGTAGCAAATGTGTTTAATGTGTATCCGAGTAAAGTGATAAGAAATATTTATCTCTCCTTTTCAAGTTTTATCTTCACAAGTCGCCTTCTTAAGTAAGATGAGTTCTACACAGCTGTCATTAGGATCTTTTCTACGTATAATTAGCCCTAATATTGTATGATTATCTGTTTTTATTCTATATTTTTGGCAAACCGTCACTTTTTTCTCCTCGGCTATAAGCAGAGGATTGAAAAAAATGTAAACATACTTGAGACGCATCATAAAAAAAACGCTTAGAAAAAAAGAAGATTTCCTAAGAACGCCGTCGTCTAATAACTGGGGAAAAAAGTTCCCAGTGAAGGAATACGTCGCCCTATTGAAACGTCACTATACAAAATACTATGAAGCGTTTAGAAGATGTAAACATTAGGTACTAGAAATTCATAACCCCTTAAGTTTACACTTACGTTGACACGGGCGTCGACTGACGTCAGCTAGACAAAGAACTGGGACAGGTCAGACAACAGGACCGAAAGGCGATTCGCCGCTGACAGTGCTCATTTTCATCCGATGCACGGATCGTGCGACTCTAGACAAATCTTTACTGTCAATAATAGTTTTTTCCTAACCATAACTATTGATGATATAATAATCCTATGATAGGATCTATTAAGGATTATCAAGACACGCTTAATTAAACAAAATCTATTGAAAATATCGATAAAAGATAAAAATTAAAATTTAATAAAAAAATCATTTTTCCCTATGGAATGCCTTTAGTTCAACACTGTTGTTAGCTCTCCGCCTTTACCTTTACGCCTCTCTCTTATTCTCTTCATCTTTCTAACATTCTCTGCTCTTTTTTTCTCTTTCTTTATTCCTTACCGACGGCACACGATATCCGCATCTTAAAACGCATAAATCCAGACAGTCAACAAATGTCGGCTCCATCTGATCCTTTTGATTCCGATTCTATTCCTAATAGGCCACCGGCACCAGAAAGTGTTTGCCATTATAGTCCAATGTTTAAATAAAGGTACTGAAGAGCAAAAAATATAGAAAGGTCAACATTACGGGCCAGGTGCACTTTTTTTCCTTCCTTAACTCTGTTTTGAATATTCATGATGATTTACTATCCGCTCTTGAATCCTACTCAAAACGTTTACAAACTGTGTAGTCTTATCTTTATTGCTCCACAATTGTCCCTTTGATTGCGTCGGAAAAGGTGCACGTGCGAATAACTACCTTTTTCTTTATTTATCAATCTGTATTCTCAATCTCTGTCTCTCTCCATCTCTCGCCTTCTCACTGTATCTCTCTTTCTCTCTCTCTCTCTCGTCTCGCTTTCTCTATACCATTCCCCCTTTCTCTTCGTTAGCCTATTCATTTACAGTCAATATATACAGTATATGGTGTATGTGAAATAGGTATCTCTCTACCTATCCATATCACTTTCTTCTTTGTTTTCATTTAATATTGCCCTTCTTCGTTCCCTTGCTTTTGCAATTGAGTACTTAGTAGCTTGAATTAGATCCTTATTACTTAAATATTTTCGATTTTCTATAAGAAACACTTTAAACTCTTCAGCCTAAAACCCTAGAATAAATTAGGAAAAAAAAGGCGACAGTAACACCATCTGTACTCTAAAAGAGGAATTATCTTGGGTAAAATATTTTAATAGACTCTTTCTCGCTATTCCTAAGCTTTTAAGTAACAAATAATAATAATTCGAATTAGTTATTATTCATTAATTAATCACGACAAAGAATTAAAAAAATATAATTAAATAGAGTGAAATTTATTAATTGTTTAATAAAGTTGTTTGCAATTGTATTCTAATCATCTTTGTTAATTATATATGAATCATAGGAAATAAATTTTAATAATTTGTATCACAAGGCAGCTATACAACAATTGTTAATTAAGATAACAATCTCATCTAATTGCAAGCTGTTGCAGGTACCCTTATATGAATTTGTATGCAAAATTCATTTCCCCATAATGATGGCCAGCTTTTTTTCAACTTTATCTTTCATTACTCTCTTTGGCCACTAAATTTTCATTCGATGAATGCTGTTTTAACAGAATGGAACTTACTCAAAAATGTTTGTAGATGTTTACATAACTAAATTACTTGTGTCATTTGTGGTATTTTTTTAGATTTGCAGGGAAAGTACGCTTTAATAACTGGATCTACATCCGGCATTGGCCTAGGTAATAATATGTAGATTCAATCTATTTATTTTATAGTTCAAATTTGTCTACCTTTATCGTTTTGGTATTTAAAAGAATCCTATTTATGAATAGCAATAGCGAAAAGCTTGGCCGTTAAAGGGTGTAACGTTATCTTGAATGGATTTGGCAGTGAAGAAGAAATTGATAAAATTAAAGAAACTATTCAAAGGTAATATATATTCTAAAATAGAGAGAGAGAAAGATCAGCAAGTTAATGGTGAAATTCCAACGTTTCAGCGATTATGACGTGACTGTTCATTACTGCTATTGTGATTTAGCCAAGGCAGAGGATATTGATAATTTAGTCCAAGAAGTCTTTTCTCTTTGTCCAACACTTGATATTCTAGTTAATAATGCAGGTAAACGTTTACCTATATTTCATTGATAATGAAAAAGCTAAAACAAATTTATCATTTCATAAAAATACTATCAAAGGTTTCCAAAAATCTGCCGAAATTGAAGATTTAACAATTGAAAACTGGCAAAAAAATATAGATGTTATGCTAACTGCTCCGTTTAAATTGATTAAGGTTTATATACGATACATATACAAATCTTTTTCCTCTAATTCATTCAATTATTCAAATTAATTCAAGGCTTTCCTTCCTAAAATGAGAGACGAAGAATTTGGAAGGATAATCAATGTATCTTCCATCCTAGGATCACTAGGATCTACTGGCGAAGCGGCATATTGTTCGGTAAAACACGGTATTATAGGTTTAACGAAAGCTGTAGCACTGGAGGTTGCGGAAGCTAACATCACTTGTAATGTAATATGTCCCGGGGCTGTTAAAACTCCACGTAAGTGAATCAAATGGTTATGATATACATGGTGTATTTAACAATAGTCTTTATGGAACAGTTTTCATGACTTATATCAAGGTCATGTCGGAAACTTCCGGAATTCGCGAGAAGAAAATACTACATGAAGCTATGGACAAATTTCCCTCCAAGGACTGGGTTCCCGTCGAAAGCGTTTGTTTCTTTTCCTAATATACCTTTATACTGTAAATTACAAATACAATGTAATAATTGAAGTATTTCTTCTTCAAAAGATCTCCGAGATGATAGCTTTTCTCTGCTCGCATTCCGCAAGAGGAACTAATGGAAGTACATTAGTCATCGATGCGGCAACATCTATTGATTAACTTGAGAGTAAAAGGCTATTGAATATTGAAATAATCTTGCTCTTGTTCATGTTCATGTCTTGTTGTTCTTCAAATTTAAAGGCTAGTTATGAATACAATTGAAGTTACAAGTGGGTTAAAAAGTTTTAGGAACATTGGGAACATTTTCATTTTCTTTTGTATATAGCATAGAATTTTATTGAAAAACTTAGTCGAAACTTGTAGAATATGGGATAAAAGAGGAATAATTAATCAAAAAAATGTGGTCGTTTAAAATCCAAATACATACTTTAGATTGATAAATTTCCTATGTAATACAATGAACCTCTATGATATTGAATCACTTTTTCTCTTTGTAGTTAACCACAAAATTGCTTAGATTCTTTCAATTGTGTATAGTGAATAAATGGATCATCAAATGTTCAAAATTTTCTTCTAAACCCGATCCTTCTTCACTATAAATATTGATTTCTTTTATCCCCGCTATTAAAATACCATTGTCATGTTACTAGGCGGGACAAAAACCAGTTTTTACTGCTACTTTACTATTTAAGGCTACTTTCAAAGGGATAGTTTAATATCCTACATTAAAAGCTTCAATCATTAATAAAATATTCCAATAGAACGAGTTTTCATTATTAATAAGATTAATGATTTATTATAGTTTGGATCACATCATAAGAAATTTTCTTATAATTTGAAATTATTGGCGTAAATTCAGATTTGTTATTGTTCAAAATAACTTTATTAATATCCTTAGCGAAACTGATTTTATCTTCGGATTTTTCCTCTTCTTCTTTTTCCAAGGAAGAATAATCAATTTCTTCTAATCCATAGCTTAACCATATCATTATACCGAAAATCAAAAAATTCAAGCAAATATACACTAACATCAAAATAGGCATCCACTGATAACCTTCAAGTTCCATTACATCTGCTGTTACTTGAGGCAAAACTATGACTCCAACTTGTCCACTTAAATGGAAAATACAGCCTAAAGATTTCCTAACACCTATATATTTATCAATGAACACTATTGCACATGGATAGATAATGGATATACCTAAACCAAATGCAGTAGCTGCTACCCAAGTTGTTTTCTCATCTTTAAAGAATAACAACAGTATCATGGAAAAGAAGCAGAGGAAGAATGAACATACCAATAATGTTGTTACTTTTATATACTTTGCTAATAATGCACCAAAGAATGAGTTTGCAGCAAAACACGCAGACATTAAAAGTATTAAATAAATTGTTCCTTTCGATGTCCATTTCAGATAAATTACAACAAAATGATTCAGTAGGCTAAATATACCGTATTCAATGCCCACGCAGAGGACGTAAAAGAGGAAAACACATATCGTGAATAATAACTTCCGATTGAATCCAAACTCTTTTTTCAGCGTTTGTACTTTTTCTGTAAAGCTTTTCTTTTTTTCTTTTCCTTTAAAAACAATTTCCCTTGAATAATATAACCAAACTCCAAATACTATTATAGACGAAAGCGCGTATAATCCCCCACTTATTAAGAAAGAGTATTGAATTTGAACATTTTCGGGTCCAATATCTTTTGCTAGGAAAGGTTGAATGATAATTGGAGCTAAAGTAATACCAATACCGAAGGCTACGTAGAGACCTTGTAACCATTTTGCGGCCTCTTTATCCCATTCTCTTAAAACTTCTATATTAGCTGCAATGAAT
The DNA here is from genome assembly GCA_904063045.1 of Dimorphilus gyrociliatus. Lineage (NCBI taxonomy): Eukaryota > Metazoa > Annelida > Polychaeta > Dinophilidae > Dimorphilus > Dimorphilus gyrociliatus. The sequence goes on along the minus strand of CAJFCJ010000032.1, from coordinate 221,693 downwards.
ATCACTGACGAGGCCATCCAGCTAATGTGTAAAAATATGGCCATCCACACAACTTGATGAAAATATACTCCTATTACTTGAAAAATAGTTGCAATTATTCCAGATATAGACATAAAAAAGTATGGATCAACAGTTTCCAGAAGATATCCAGCTAGAACACTCCCAGTAATTCCTCCAAATGATTTTATAGTAATTACATTGGTAATAGATGATAATGTTGAATTAGTATAGTTTTGTAATTCAATTAAGGCATATGATGGCAAGATAGTGTAAAGACTCTACAAGAGAATTTTAGAAATTAGATAATAATAACAATAAACTAGTTAATTAGTTCAATTTCTTCATCTTACCTGAGCTAGAATAATTCCGTATATTGAAAATGTTCTTAGAACAACGTGTTTCTTTTCTTTCATTTTTCACCTTTTTAATAAACAATTTAGATTGTAGACATTGTTGAGGTGATATCTTTTGGAGTTGGGGCAAGTGCAGTCATTATAACTATGATGACAGTTCCAGCTCAATACTATTTTATACTGTATATATTTTAGAAATAAGTTTGTGAAGAATATTTTCAATATTCAATAGAAAATGTACTCTTTTTCCCCTACGGTATTTATTTATTTGTGAAGATCTGCCCCCTCCTTTTCATATGTTTTCTTTGTATACTTGCATTCCTACATTTAGCCATTCAATTTACTCTTTCCTAGTCATAATTTTGTAAAGAAAATGACAAAAAAGCTATTCATGATAAAACTAGTTGTAAAGTGTCCTAAATAACCTCACTGTAGGAGATAATATGTAAGTATTATTTGTTCTTTTATTAATTTATACATTATTTCGTTCTTGCCTATGTAATTTTACATCTTCTGAATTTATGTTCAAGTAAGCTGATTGTATCATAAATTGAATTGAAAGGGTAACTTAAACAACAAATAAACTTAAGTCATTTTTGGAATGTTTAGCTTTAAAAAGTGTTTAAATTGTACAATATTTGTATATTTGCATATCAATATCATATACAATATCGGTGAAAAGTCATTGTACACCTCATAAAAATAATATTTTCCTGGTTTTTTCTCTTTCCGTACTTACAGAATGAAAATGAAGGATATTATTATATTTAATAATATTCTTCTTATCATTATAGAAAGAAAATATATGTTTTTCATTTTAAATTTCCGAAATACGATCGCTTTAAAGTGATAGACCTATTTATGGAAAAGCATAAGCATCAGTTATGTTCAAAAATTTACCCTGACCATTGAGTAGTGTCACTTTTAACCAGATTTTAAGGTCATTTATGTGTAATCTAACAGTTGACAAAGATAGGGACCTAACTTTAGTGTCTAATTGCTTGACAGCTTCAGACTATATCAAAATTTTAAGCAGTCGTCTTGTTTCAAATTATAAGAGAGGGGAAATTTTCCAGCAGGATGGGGCTAGCTGTCATACAGCATCCATAACAAAAGTGTACCTCAAAAGAAAGGAAGTGGAAACACTTGATCCATGGCCAGCAAACAGCCCAGACCTGAACATTATTGAGCAAATATGGGGCATATGCAAAAAACATTTAATGGCACATAAGCCAAGAAACAAGGATGAGCTGTGGGAGATGTTCAGAGAGAAATTTTTTAAAATTTCAGAACTGGAAATTCAATTCTTATATGAGACAATGGAAAGAAGGCTTAGGGCAGTTGTAGAAGCTAAGGGTATGCACATAAAATACTATTATTAAATATAATAATATCCTTCATTTTCATTCTTTAAGTACGGAAAGAGAAAAAATCAAGAAAATATTATTTTTTTGAGGTGTAACAGTGACTTACCGACGGTACTATATGAAGAATTGAATAATAGAAGGTCTTGCGACTAACGATGACTTTTAACCTTCTTTTCGCTAAAATTTTGAGCATAATGAAAATAAATATCTTTTAATTTAAAAGTAGAATAAAACATAAAAATAATTAAACTCTTTTAGTTTATAATACTTCATATGTCTTTAATTTCTTCACGTTTATCATTACTCGCTATTTGGAGTATGAAGGGATATTAGTGTCGTTAATACTTGAATGGATACTCGCTTCGTCTGTTTCATTCTTTGAACTCTTTTCTTCGGACATAATGATTTTTTCGTTAAGATCGTCGGAGACATAATTTTGAGGTTTCATATTTTTACTTATCAGAATAAGTATATTGAATGAAATAAACATGAGAGAAGTTATAACCAATAGGGCAACTCCATACCACTGATAGCCGTATGATTGGACAATACGAGCTGCGATTTGAGGTAATATTAAACTTCCTATACTTGCACTTAGGTGAAAGACGATGCCTAAAGACTGTCTAACAGGCAGAAAATGATCGACAAAGACAACGCAACCAGGATATAACGCTGCCCTTCCAACACCCATCAATGCTACAGATATCCAAACGATAGATTCATGCTTATAGCTAAACGATAATAGAAACATGGAAAAAATTGAAATAAGGAAACTGCCGACCAGGAGAATAGTTGTCTTCAAGCATCTTGTTATTCCTGCATTGAAAAATCTGGCAACTGAATAGAATAATGTCAAAACAAAGACTAGTAGAGCAGCCTTGTGCTCGCTCCAGGCCAGATAGTGAACACAGTAGTGACTTAGTAGACTAATAGACGTTGCTTCCATTCCGACTTCCAATATGAAATAGAGAATTACAACGACCATGAAAGAGAATTTCCTATTAAATCCAATTGCTTTTATTACATTAAAGAACATTTCTTTTAAAGAGCTTTGGTGAGCACTAACATATTTAATAGTCCTGTAGTAGTATAGCCATACAGTAAATAAAAATACACAAACACATAGTAGAATTGCACCGTCAATCAAAAATGCTTTTTGAATGACAACATGTTTGGCAAGTTTTGATGTTGTAAGGAAAGGTTGAATCATTAAAGGTGCAACGAGAGCACCTACAGCAAACGATCCGTGCAAACCTTGTATCCATCCGGCTGATTTTGTGTCCCATTCTCGTAACACTTCAGCATTTGAACCAATAATTAAAGTGGAATGACCAAGTGAACCAATGCCCATAAATAATCCCATTATCGTAATATCTTTAAACCAAATTCCGATTGACTGGAAGATAGCTGCGACTAGTCCGGTTATTGTCATATAAAAATACGGATTAACATATTCAAGTAGAGGTACAGCTATGAAACCACCTAAGATGTCTCCAACAGCCCTTAGAGTAACCAATAGAGTTACTTCAGAGATTGTCGATGAAGTATATTTACCAATTTCAACCAGACTACATGGTAGAATAATCACGTGAATACCCTGTATTATAAACAAATTCAAATTAAAAGGCTTAGTTAGAATGGTGTAGAATGAACAAAGATTAGACGCCTATTGGATACTTATTTTTCTATTCAATCTTACCGTTGCAAAATAGCATAAGTACAAAACAATCGTTCTTATTGCTGAATCTTTTACGGTAGACATCTCTAAATATTTTGTAGCAGCTGGGAGCGCGCTCATTCACTGAATCAATATTGAAAATAGGCTAAAAAATGTTTAAAATAGACTTAAAAATACATAAAAATACAGCGCATGATGTATAATGTATAGCATAGTATATTGGTTTTAAGATAGAACAAAGACGGTTAGAAGTCAACTCGGATAAGACGAAGAAGAAGAAGAAGAAGAAGAGAATAGTAACGTGTTTATTATGAAACGTTTCTATAATAAATACAATACTATAAATTCGTATGAAAGGCGTGAAACTACATTTTTCTTTTCCTTTTGATTGAAATAATATTTAATATTTTCTATCACTAATATATGTGCAACAAACATATTTTATAAAACATCTGTTACATTTATCGATTATATTGCCTCTTCCTACTCTTCTTGTATAAGAAACTATTATTATTATTATTTTTATTATCGTTAAATTTGAATTTCTTTTCATTTCATTAACTAGACAAACTGTTACAAATTATTAATTAAAACAATTCATATATAAAATATGGTACTAGCTGGCTAGCTGGAAAAGAATGTATTAACACTCTATCTATGTATATATATATATATCTATTGATATATTATTTTCGCTATATCTACTTTTAGGAAAATCAATATCTAGGCATATCAAAGGTACTATATATTTGAAAAGAGGAGGAGGTAGGGGAGAAAGAGAAAGTATGAGAAAAAGAGAAATGTAACATTTCTTTTTTTAATATAAATCATTTTCTTTTTAAAGAAGATCAATTAAAAAGAAAAAAGAAAAGAATTATGCATTCTCTTCTTTCTTCTTTTCTTTCTTCTTTTTTCTCCAGAAAAAATAGACGCTAAAGGCAAAAACATATTTATAAAAATTCCTAAATATAAAGTATAACGACATAACACGCGATCAGAGAGAATTCGGTCACATTTCAAAGTCAACCCTTTTTAACTCTATTGACATACTTCTAGTTATTTCTCTATTATTTCCTTTTAGTTTTAGGGAAAATCTACGAGGAAGATGGATTTTTTTTTCCATTTAACGGAAATTAAGTCTAATCTATTAGAAACTTAATCGTAATAATAATAGATTTGGAAAACGCGCGTATTTGTAAGGCAATACAAAAGGTTAAAAGATCTTGATAGGATAAGAAAATTTTCCTCCTCTTTCCCTCTCTACATACAAATAAGACAATAAGAGATTGAAAATGATGGAGGAAGATAGAGGAGGACAGATTCGTAAAGAGAGAGAGAGAGAGAGACAGTGAAGAACAGAGAGGAAAAGACAGACAGACAGACAGACTAAATCAGAGGAAGAAAAAGAGAGACAGAGAGCTAAAGAGTAAGTAAAATAATTGGTCAATAATTACTCTAATACGAATTAATTAATTAATATCCATCAGACTGACTCATTCCCCACCTGTTAGACTATTTCTTTTAAATTTAATATTAATCAGGTCTAGAAGTTAACAAGCCATCACGAATGATTTTGCTAGTTGTATATAATTTATCACTTTCGTATACATCTTTCAAAAACAAATATTCCTATAAATTATGAACGGGAGATTGAATTTCATTTTTGAATAAAACAAATGGTCTTCATTCAGCACGATAAGGAAGCAGAGTACAAAAGAGCAATATATTAGCTTTTATTATTGTTAAAATTAAGCGCCATCTATCGTTGAATATATAAACTGCATTAAGTACAGTTGAATGATAAATGGGTAATAAAATGCTTTTTATATACATTATATACGCAATTCTTGTATAATATATAGTTGGATTCCAGAGTTCAAGTGGCAAATAGCAAATATATATTCAAAGCAATTAATATTTTGTCAGAGTAACAGCGTGAATGTAGCAAACTCCAATCTGTTTAATAGTTATTATTCCTTTTCTTTTTCTTTTCTATCCGCCATTTACTCTTTCAAAACCAATGGATATATACACTTTATATACTATATATATATATAGTTCATGTAATGGCTTAATAAAGAAATAACGAACTAATTTGCCTAGAGTTAATTATCGATGTTTTTTTTCTCAATTATTAAGAAGCCTCAACGATCATTCATTAGAGGAAAAAAGTAGAAAATAAGAAAAAGAGAGAGAGAGAGAGAGAGAGAAAGGAAGAAATAAAACATCTAAAATTTTCTAATTTAAGAGCATTTAGTAGGTACTTTAAACGAGTTAAAATTAATTGTTGGCAGCTTGAATCGGATTAAAACAAATCACTATTTTAAGTCGGACGAAATAAGAGAGAAAGAAGAAGAAGAGGAAGAAAACAATATTCTTCAGCTGATCTGTTAAAATATGTATATATATATGTGTGTGTACGTATAATTTACTATGTTTAGTACATGCAGCGTATAACCTGTTTGTAACACGATGGGTAAAAGTATTATGGGAAACACGCAATCTATGAATGCTGGAATGGAAATGGAGACTGATGGAAATCTTCTAATTGTACCCTAAAAAAGAACCATCTAAAAGAAGTATGAAGGGTAGAAGAGTTTAATAAGCAGACAGAAATACGCCAACAACGAATTAGCATTTATTCGACCGGAATTTTACAAAGTAAAGTTAAATGAACCGAAACGACAGATGGCGCTAGTCTATTCTAAAAAAATATCTGGAAATCCAATAAAATGACTGAAGAGACTTGCTAAATAATTCGATCTAAAAGACTCATAAGATTTCCATTTTAGTTGGTTTTAAGTTTCTCGGAAAAAATTTGTATATTTAACTATTTTTTAGACAAACAAGCCGAGTTCAAAGGGAAAATCATTGCAGAAATAAATCGAAATATATATAAATAATCATATTTATACGAAAATAGTAAATTCTTTAATTCTCTTCCAAAACATCATTCGATGAATCTAATTGAGGCAAAATTTTTATTTAGAATATCGAAATAAGATCCATTGATTTATATTTCGATTAATAATTGTTAGTCTTCCTTTCTTTTCCGCTTTCTCTCTCTCTATCAATCCATCTCTCTATTTTCCTTCTCCATCGTTCCTTATTTCTTTAAACAAAACAACAGCGGCACAACAGCAAAACTTAAACAAGATTATTGAAAGTTAATTACGTTTGAAATGATATTAATGATAATAAAGCCGAAGAAGAGTAAAAATAGAAGACAAGGTAACCTTTTTTCTGTTACGCATTCTCTTTATAATTTGATATAAATTTTAATTAACTTTACGCATTGATAATTTCTTTCTTCCGGCTTATGTTGTTAAAGGTTCTTGCCCAAAAAAGAATAGAAACTAAATTCTATACTGTACTACTGTACTAAAAGTACAGAGCGGGAGAGAGAGAGAGAGATTGGTAATACCTTTATATAATAATAATGATATTAATACTACTATTAATAATAATAATAAGAAAAAGAAGAATCATAAAAGATTTATTTTCTATTCTAAATTATCTTTTAATTGTATTTCTTAACATTATAATTAAAAATGATACTTTAAATAGAATATACTTTGAAAATGTCCAAATTCTTTTGATGATTACTATATTGAATTCTAAATTGGTTTAACAACCTTTTTAATTTAATTGACCTACTAAGAGAGAGACAGACAGAGAGAGAGAAATAACTACTGCCTATTAGAAATTCCATTATTTTCTTTTTATAAAACATACATGGATTAACATTTGGTAGATAGGCCTAATCATCAAACTGTAAATATATACTTATTGACATAAATATAATTTGGCTAAAATCTATACCTGCATGCGCCTCCCCTCCTCTTCCTTATAATTCTCCCTCTTCTTTTTTCCTATCTGCACAGGTATGTCAATATTGGGATTGTTTATTTAGCTATTACATTCAAGTTGTTTCTTAATTGTACAATGGACAAGTTTAAAGATATTGAATTAAAGCTAAAGTGTTATAGAGATATGTAAACACAGCAAAAGCACGCGATCGGCAAAATCAAAACACTGCTTATGCATACAAAACCATAGCGTGACTAGACGTCGGTGCGGACAGGTGCGGTGCAGCGTAAACTCGCGTTGCGGACAAGCTTCGTCACGAATCGGCCACAAAATAAGTCATGCAATATTTTCTTGTTCTTTTATTTTCTTTTATAAATCCATATACGGAAAGAGAGTTTAGAAATTGGTGACGTCTTAGAATATAATTCGGGCAATGCCATTAAGTTTCCTGATTTATAACCTATTTTTTTTATTTTGTATAATGGGCGTTTTTCTATCGTTGTACAATTTGTATTGAATGGCGTTAGTGGGAGTGCATCACGGACAAGTGAACGGGTAATAAAATTCTGTACAAAATAAACAAAAATACTTTATCCTAAAATTGCTCTTCGTGCATAAGGAAAATTTTCTCACTGATAAGGCCTTCAACCATTTTCACACCTAATTTTCCAAGCGGAAGATGAAGACTGCCATATAATGGAGAGAGAGAGAGAGAGTTTGGCGTATGACGCCACGTTACATGGACGAATTTCGAGCGTCGGTGCATCGGTGCAAATGCGAGTATGGCGTGAGAGACGGCGGGACGCCATTCTCCGGCACCCACCGCCTAATTCGCCTCTCTTTTCCTCTCGCGCTCGCTTCGTCAATACTCATTATTCATTCATACGAGTTCATGCAGTCTCTCCAGATGTATATTTTTATGATACATGCATAGATATTCACTTTTGCATAATTGAATAAAAAACGAATCTATGCGTGGTTATGAACAGAAAATGTAGGCTTGGAAGAACACATGCGATCAATCAGGCGCCATTACAAGCGTTGCTGCTTCTCAATTACTGCAACGTTTCGTTTAATTTACGACGCCCGTGAATATCTACTGTGTTGTTTATGTTCGTTGATACTCTTATTTTTTCTTTAGGCTATCATTGTTGTATCATTGTTTGTTGTTTATATTTTGATTTTCTCATTAATAAAATATAAACAAGAATTTGCATTAGTAACTGTATTTTCTATCTGTTTATCTATCTCTCTATCTCTAATTATCTATCTATTTATCTCTCTATCTTGTTCAATTTTTTCTCTCTCTCTCTCTTTCTCTCTCGCTCTCTTCATCCTTTTGCGTTTTTCATCCTCTTTCTCTTTAATATCATCTGCTTTTGTTATCGATTGTTTTCAGCAAAGCCTCTGCTGCCCTATTGTCTGCTTCCTTTAATTTATCAACACTTAAAAAATTCTGAATTTAAAAAAAAATAAAAAACACACACACTCACACCATTAAAATTTGAACACAAAGGGGCTTTTTTCCATCAAAACTTATCCTATACTACTACCTTACGTATAACCAGTAACTTAAGAGGCGTCGGTAATGGGCAACGCCTAATGACGGTCGAACGGAAGTTCTAGTGACGCTTGTTGTGACGAGCGTAATGGAGCCAGAAGAAGTCGTGCTGAGAAGCGTCTACAGCACCGAATATAACAAGCTGCAACGCCCGCACACCCAGCACTTTTATAGGAAAGGGGAAAAAAATAATTTTTTTTTAGTCTTCCTTTGAAGTTTCCGACGGAGATGGGTAAGCGATACAAGTCCTACTCCATTTACTCCCAATCCATCACTCCTCCTTCCCCAGTGTCGCCAGTGCTGATGAGGGTGAAGGGTCAGCGGCTATATGTCTTCCTCTTACTTTCTTAGTCTAGCTTAAAAAGCGAGTGCAAATGTCGAGTGGGAGACGTTCGTTTTCTTTTTATCCCTTTCAAAGTCTATTTAACAGTCGCAGATAATTTTTTATATCTGATAGAAATTATTGCAGTCATTTTCATAATTTACAAAAGCATACTTTCCAAACTGCAAATAAGTAATAAATTATGTAGAAAATTTGCTGTATGGCCTTTATTTATCAAGATAAAGGATATTTATATTGTGTTTGTAAAGAGAGTATAAATTTCTATTTAAAATAGATTAGGTGTTGAAAAGTGAAAAAATAAATTTATATAAATACATTGCTACCTCCTCAAAAGCATCTGTTGTTAGCTCACGACAGTTTTATTGTACGTAAACTTTACATGCACAAATCGAATTTAACAAGCTTTCGGTCTCGTCGTCGACTGCAAATTAATGTTGTTACGCAGGTAAAGTGCGCTACATACACGATCATGATGAAAAACGACCGAACGGTCGCCATGTTTTTTTTGCCTTAAACAAACAACAGTTATTAAGGGGCGTTGTTTTTAAAAGTCGTTTCTCCTCAACATGTGCAATCACATCTACTGCAAATCTCTGATGGCGGCCACCGACGACGCTTTACCACTTTGATGTTTGCCCGGCGGCGAGTTTTTTTATACATAAACAGTCGGCCTCGTACGTTACCATTTGTGAAGCAATTTGTAAGACGGGCACTTTGCTGTTTACTGATATTCGACGCCGCCACTAGATGCTGTCGCACGCACAATTTTTTTTCACATAAAAAAACTTTTTACGGCGTCGAAGCGTCGCATTTGTTATACTCTCCCTACATGTAACCTGTATTTATCGTTTATAAACTTTGAACGATTAAGCAATTGAAAGAGTTGACATCAAGATTGCTGACATTTGACGCGCTGACTGCAAAATTCAACGGTCAGTCGTCCTTCCGCTAATTTCCATAATAAAAGAGTTATACGAATTTTAAAAATAAAAAGGTTAAAGTTGAACGAACGTTAAATATCATCGCTACTTGGGACTGGTATAAGTACCGGTATTGAAAGCACAAGAAAGGATTAAATATATACATTTATACAATGTTATTGTTCCCAAAGGATAAGCAAATAACACCGTACAAAGTGGAATTAATGAGCTTTATAATCACGGAATAATTTCAATTTTTCTTGTCCCTCTCATCTCGTTAGCTAATTACCTATAACTGTTAGTATAAACGAACTACCGATTGGCTTAAAACAACAGCCACATTTGCGTATCATGAATATTGACAATTTTGAATTGTAATGGATTATGCCTGAGGCAAAACTATATAAAATGCATGCAGCAATTGTGCAGCTGAGCCTTCTTTATACAATGTAACGATGGTGCATATCAAGTAGAGAAAAAAATATAAGTACATATTGTACATAGAGTACCATTCGGATACTTGCTCTCGACGTCATTCTCGTCGTCTGTTTCAACAAGCCTTTACGAAATTTATACTTAAAATGACTCGAGACGGCGGCGGTCACTTCAAAAGCAAACCAAATGAATAGGATGACAGAGCTTATAGATAAATCTTTAACTAGATAAAAGTCAAAGCTTATTTGACGATTTGACACGCGAGCAATTTTTGCAGATTTGCGGCGGAGCAACCGATTGAAGTGATTTTTCCAGATATATATGCAGATGCGTACACCGTAAAGATGAAAGAAAATGGCGGCAGCAGCTGCTTGAAAAATTTTATATTGCCTCGACGAATTGGCTATAATTTCGTTCGCATCCTGTTCAAAACCGCTCGCATACCGAAAGCAGCGGGAATTCAATCAAGCAAAGAGCTGCCTAACACCCGATATCGTCGGCTTATATTGCCTTTGGCCGCCATCTTCCTACCCGCAATCAAATTATCACGATCTAACTTTTCCAAGTGTACCTTACGTTATACACTTCGTTTCACCTCTGCCCAATTTATACTTTTGCATAAATTCGTAACAACTTGTGAACTTTTCTGCATTTACTCTTTAAAAGACTTTCCTTTCTCTCTCTCTCTCTCTCCTCTCTCCCCCTTCTCAGAAAATGTAAATAATTAGAGGATAATCTATATTCTTTTCCCACTTCTACCTTTCCCATAACTCTTATGCTCATTATCTTAATAATAATAATAAAAGTAATAATTATTATGATAAATAACTGGTTTATTTCAGCTAAATTCGACGTATATAATCAATTCGTACAAGAAAAAGGACTGAAGTAGTAGAGAATTGGAATAGACCCTTTAATAATGTACACTACAACAATTAGTTATCAGACAGTCTCTTCTGTGCTTTATTGTTGATATATGCTCTATATAAAAAAAAAACTGAATCATAGGCCTGCAGGCTGGTGAAAATATATATAAAAAAGAACCGTTTAACGTTGGGAAGGTGGTATGAGAATTGGTATTATAAAGTATATAAATTTTGTAGCTCTTTCTAGAGGTCGCTAGAGGTTGTTTGATTGACAAGTCGGGTGGGCGGAGAATAAAACCGAGAAGCGAATTCGGACAGTGCGAGCGGAGCTTATCGGAGAGAAGGACTAGTTCGCAGCGGGTGTTCTCCTTTACGGACACAATGTACGCAACGAAGCGTAGAAGACGCAGCGTTAAAAGGTCAGTTTCTTCCGCCGACTGCAACAATACATATTTGCGTGTTTTCCGACTTCAAACACCTAGAAAGGACATTTCGAGTTACGTCTAGCTATTATCTTGCACCGCAAACCCCTAAATTTCACCAATCAACTTGATTGTAGGAATTTTTTTGCAGTTGATAGTTTTACTGTTTTTGCGCATGTTTGTATACCAATCCAGTACACAGTGTAAACAGTATTTAGACTTTTATAGAACTTCTAATGGTGTATAAATAAGTATATTATGGATATGTCAGATTGTCCGAGCTTAATTTCTCTTGCAGTCGACTGATTAAGCAAGAGAAGCGGTAGAGAGTCAGCTTGCAGTTGATGGATAAAAAAATATTAATCTATATACAACATACAATGTATCCTAGATTTATCCAATAAGTAGAGATAAAGGTCTATACTCTTCTTTCCCCCCTCCCTTCCTCCCTCCTCTTCCTTAATTAGGATTGTCTGATAAGGAACCGAAATAGAAAGGTATAAAAAAAAAACTGTAGATAATCCCGCTTTGTGGTAAGAGAAAGTCCGAGCGATGGTATGCGCAGATTTTTTCCGCGTGATCATTTCCTGCCGACTAATCGGCTTACGAAAGCCGCGTGGAAACTAAAGGAATATTGGCAGTGTTTATCGCCGTGTCGTCCAGAAAGGTCAAGCTTGTAGGGACGATAAGGAAGAGGAGAGTGCGACGCAGGCAGGGAGTATATTCTCCTTTTCATTCTGTTCAATTCGCTGTGTAATAGCGCGAAGTGTCGACTGATTTTCTTGTCAAAATCCATCTTCTAGTCGGGTGAACACGAGCTTGGGAGGTGCATCTGTACGCAGCCGAATGAATGACGGTGGCGCTGCAAACATTATATAATTCCCGTTGATTTCTCAATCACAACTAATTGAAGGTGAAAATGTAAAGATGGGTCGAGTGTCAAAGTCTCGTAAACGATATCATCTTCAATTATAACGGTCCCTAACCAGTCCACCTAATTTTCGAATATATTTTTTTAATAAAAATTCATTTAATTCCTCTATCAAGCTGTCACGTGGTCGAATCACGCGACTAAATCATGTATGAAATATTTATGCATAGTAAACGGCAGGTATTTTTTTTTTACCTTCTTTTCTCCCTGTCTCCGTTTCTTTCTAAGTATCTGTCCTCTCTCTCTATCTGTCTATCTATCTCTTTCTCTCTCTTCCTTTATCTTACGTTTAAAAGTACAGAAACGAGAGAAGAAGGAAAAAGATAAACAACAAAAAAAATTGTTGTCTACTTTTAAAACGGTGAACGAAAAAATATAAAAGAGACAAAAAAAAGCATAAAATCCTCTCATTTTACAATTTTATGATTCAACTAACTCAATCTCACCTCTTTTTTTTTCATTGTTATACCTTTTCGTACCAAGTTGTAAACTGTGACGTCCCTTCCAAGGCTTCCCGCCACTTATATAACCACGAAACTGGCGTTAACAATTAAACTTGTACCCTCTTTCGCTTAAAAAACTTTGGGGCCATATACAATAGGGAGAATACGCCCATACTTAGGGACACAGCTAGTTTCCTTAAAAAATTAGAAAGAGAGAGGGAGGGAGAGAGCGACAGAGGAGGAGAATCAGATTTTAACGAATGTTGACAAACTTTTTCCTTTTATTCGGCTTCTCCTATGGCACGCGTTTCTTTCACTAATTACTCTCTAACGCGTTATATTCATACTGGCACAAGTTCTTTGAAGCTTTGTTACCGACCCGTGCGTTTCCTTTCTCCGTAACAATTTTATGTAGAGAAAAAACGCCGAGTGTTCATTGGCTGGCGTCACATGGTCAGCCGTATGGTCAAAAAATTCGAGAGGTGGGGCGTCATTTTCGGATACGCCATGCATACCGTCCGACCGTCGAATTTTCCACCAATATTCTATCAACAACAAACCAGGTAAAAAAAATTGATCTAAAGTCTTTTTTTTCGTCACTTCCCTAACTTTTTTATCTTTTTTTTCTACAAGCGTATAAATACATGTGAGATTATGCCTATAGGTAGTCTTATATATATACTATTCTATATACATAGCGCATTTAAGCATTTGTGTACTCATTTGTTTAGGAATACCCTTATGTACTACATACAGTATATATATATGTATATATGGTCGAGCCTGTAAGTTATTTCGAAAACCTTCTCAGCCGAGAATATCTTGTTCGACAATCTCAATTCAAACGTCACTTTTCTATACTGAAAACTGTATATTTGTCACACTGATTCAAATAGCTCCTGCCACAGGCAGTTTAGAGAGTTTGAAAAATTATTTCCGTTCTTGAATCTAATACCTATTCTTCTCTTCATCATTTTCTGGTTTTCTATTAATTCTTATCTTTCTTTCCTTCTTTTTTATTTATTTAATTTCTTTATTACTTTTTCCTTTCTTTTTTAATACAACCATTTTAATGAATATAAGTAAATTAGCAAAATTCTCCCTCGGCTCTTCAATTCTCTTCAGAATCGAGTGTTCTCAGGAGAACAAAGCTATTGGATTTTCTCTATTAGTGAGGAGACGCCTAAAAAAAAAAGATCTTTTTTTTTGTTGCCTTTTAACTTTTTTCCTTTTTTGAGGCCTTAGCGAAACGTCAAGTTCAATTTTCTTTAACGAAATGAATTAAATTGATAATAAACGAACTATGATAACGACCATGTCTACTTAAAAGTCCATTAACTTTCATTAACAATTGTATTATTTCACTTGATTTGAAAGATGAGACGGAGCTAGAGTTTGCAATTTCTTCCTCAAAATTACGTAATATCGTCGTTAAACAAACTTTTTCGTTAATAAATCATGTTTACTCATAAACTTCTTTTTTATGCACCTGAAATACTGATAGAACACACGTCTATGTAAACTGAAAATATAGGGCATGTGTAAAGGTGGTGCAGATGGCAATGCTCACGAAACATTTCGTGCGCCGTTCGATGCAGGTCAGCCTCGTTTTGAACGGCGCCTTCTCCTTTTCTTTTCTTTTTTTATAAAGTCTGTCACCTTGTCGTGTGACGTCCTAGAAAGTCTTCTTAAGATGGAATATAGGTTAAAGAGCTTTTTTTTCTTTTATTTTAATATTATATTTGTATTAATATCTGAAATATATACATGTTATTTAAAGTTAAAGAAACGTTGTTTCGCTTTTTCGTTTGTCTTTCAAATTACTTATTGAACTTATTGTTTATCGATCTTGTCTTCTTTTTCTTTCTGTTTTATAATAAATTAATAAAGCATTAACTTTTCTCTCTTTTCTTTACAGTGTCAAACCTCCACCTAAAGAACCTCCGAAAAGTAACCCTAGTAAACGTCATAGGGAACGTCTTAACGCCGAATTGGACCATTTGGCTAACTTATTACCATTCGAACAAAGCGTCATTTCCAAGTTGGATAAGCTTAGCATTCTCCGTTTAGCCGTCTCCTACTTGCGAACGAAAAGCTACTTCCACGGTAAGAAAAAAATTTTCATCTCATAATCTTCTTTTCTCTCTGACGTCACTTTCGATCGCGTTTTCGCGTTCACAACGGCGTTATAATCGTTGCGTAATCTCCTGGTGATTTTTCCGATCGAACGACATCGCGCTGCATGTTGGGTATGTTGAAGAAAATAAAAAAAAAGAGAGAAAGAGGGTGAACTCTACGGCGTTTCCTCTCTCAAATACAAATTGTAGCAGAAAAGTATCCATAGATCAAGCGTCGGTGTCAAGTGAACAATAAGTAAAGTGCTACTTGTGACGAACGCCAGATGCCACATTTGTATACATAATATATACATACGTGTGTTCTATGATAATTAATATCATATTTTTAACGTAATCGACAAAAGAATTCACTCTTATTGTTAAAAAAACGTCTGGAAGTTGACAAAATTCCTCGACAGTAAAGTCAACTGATAATATACTTGTATTTCCTTTCGAAAGAGTCTAGGTATGTGAAAATGGATAAGGAAAACAAGACGGGAATAACGCAAGACTTTTTGATACATGATACTGTTTCGTTTATAGTTAGAGGTGCTGAAAAGTATAGATGTACTCTTAGGATCCTTTTCAATAACAAAGCAAAACAAATGCAGTAAATGCAGTACATGCGTATATGATTTACATCTTGTTTATAAAATGGCTTCCGCCCAACCGTTACTCGATATCACTTGTCCGACTGGCCGTTGTCATCCGACACGCTTTTAGAACGTAACGCTCACGCAACTATAAGGAGAAGAAACGATAACGAGTTCTGATAAGCGTTGATAAGAATGGAACGTCACCTGCGTCACTTTATGCGACCGTAGATCACGCAATTTTTTTTCTTCTTATTGTTACGAAAAGGCGTTTCTTTATGTCGGTTACGCAATTGACCATAATGCACGATGATGTCACAAAATGTATATGACGTAAGACGTTAAAACAGTCATAGAGACCGACTGCGCGGACGAACGGTTGGCGGGAAAAAACGGCTTTCGAGTGCCTTAGTTGAGGGCTATTGAACAGTCGAGGGCCATATTGTCCAAGAGCAATTAGTGAGAGAAAAAATGTTCAAGTGTACTATAGATTGGAAATGTTTAAATTGACTAGAATTTGCGTTGTGAAAACAAAGAAACAAGCTTTTCTTTTTTTTAAATTTCCCTATTTCTTTTCCCGCTATACCTTCCCCCCTTCCCCCGCTCCCCCTTTTCTCCCCTTTACACGCTTAACCATCGGGAAAAAACCTACCATAAAAAGTTGTAAAATTTAATAAGCTCAACCTTTATTTATTCTTTTTATATTTTGTTAAAACATTCATTTACCGTGTAATTCGGTAAGTCATGCAAAATACTAAAATACCAACAAAAAAAACCCGACTACTCTGTCTATTAATAATCATCTATTTTTTTTTAATAGTAAGACATTTCAAAGAGTTTTATGTTGTGTTGTAGATGTATGGGGGGTGTTTCTTATATATTAGTATATATATACTGTATATATAGTTCAACAGCCAAATTACTGTTTTCTCTTTTGAATTCGAAATGATAAATATGGGCAAGAAAAAAAATGCGATCTCTTTCATCCGTATGTCTACTGATTTCGATCGCAATTTTCTCTTTTTAACCTTCTACAAATTGACAACAAAATTGCTTTAAACAACATTATTATTTGCACGTAACACCAGATTTAAGGTAGAAGATGTTCTTGCGCGTAAATTATCCGTTTGAAATAGAAGATGAAGAACTCAAAATCCTATTGGCTCTCCTTCTCGAATATTTTTTATTAATATTAACGGTCATTTTTAAATGAAATACCATTATGTTCTATATACTATATATATAGTATATACAATAAGGTGTTTAAGATCAGGGGTGCGTAGTAAAATTCTTTCTACGTTTAATAGGACAAAGTGGATTTTTTCGCAAAGTGTATTATAATTGGAAAAAAGAATAAGCGTAATTAGGTCACGACGCAACTCCCCACCGAGTTAATCATTTAAGGCAAAACTACCATAAATAAATATGATGTTGATAGAAGGAAAATAAGAAAAAGTTAATGAAAAAAATAAAGGAAAAAAAAGGAAAAACGGGTTAGCAAAGGGAACTAAAATAGTAAGCTTATATACCGTCTATATAGGCCTGAATATCGAATATCTGTAAGGGAATTGAGTCACGCAACGCGTCGACAAGAATTATTGAATAAAAAGATTGATTGTGAACGTTTCGGGCCAGTGTAATGCAGAGACGCTTCAATGACGCTTGATTGGCGAGACTTAAATCAATCACACGCGCTGCCCGCTTATAATTTATCATATTCATGTAAAACTTTTCAACACTTATGAGCCTCTATATGAAATCGTTAAAACTGTCTTATTGTTCACTAATTGAATTAACTAACCCTGCGGTGGCATTCGCATAATTAGCGTTAAGTTCTCCTATTTCTTCTAGTATTTCCTTATATAAATTTTGAAAGCGCCAATTAAATAATATACGCTTAACTTTATTAAGTATAAACACATGTATTTATTATAAAACGTATAGAATATGTAAAAATTATAGTTGAAAAAAGAGAGATCTACTAGAGATAGATAGTACCATTGGGCTCTTTTTAACCGACAGATTTAAATCATAACCGTAATTTTTTCCTCCATACACATTTTCCAATCTATCAGATTGTTCGAAATGAAGTGTCAGCACGCTGAATTGGAACGTATTGTTACCTTCTGAGTCCTATCTACAGTCAATATCTAACGTTATCTGATTTAGTCGAACCCTTTCCATGGGTTTTTTCACCCAAGCAGCCGTCCGAAATAGCTTCTGAAAAGTCTCCAATCTGTCAAAATATTGAAAGGAACCGGATCTGGTTAGGCAGAAAGTAAATCCTCTGTATATGGTGGTGGTGAAAAGGCGAATTTCCCCCAGTAGGTCGGAGCTTTACCCTATATAATTACACCATGTCAGAACAGTATTTGACTGATTACTCTAGGTACATACTCTTTTCTCTATCAAAGACTTGGTGTAGATGATAAAACTATATATAAATACAATATGTGCGACCGGCTTTGCAGTAATTAATGAAGAATGCATGGATCAAGACAGGTTAATTGCTGTAATTAAGCATAAGAACATCTGTTCGTGTGCCGCCTCTGACGCCCGCCGCTACCTGTCTCTCTCTCTCTCTCTCTCTTTGCTATCGTCGAGCTTGAAATATTTTCTGAGAGCTTTTAATAATTCATACCCTCTTTCTACTCATCCTACATTTATAAGCAGGCTTTCCATTTTCTTTTATTTTCCTTTCTCCTCTCTTTGTGCCCTGCTTGTTATTTGTATAGGTCGAACGGGAGAGGAGGACAATTTGCGAGTGTAGGTTGTACGTATATATCCAGATCTATAAGTACCTGCTTATTGGTGTGAATTTTTTAAGTTATTCTTATAAAAAATCTCTTCAACGAAACTTGCCGATATAATTACAAGAGGTTCTCATGCGAATAATGAAAAAGTTATCTTTTTTTTTAATTTATAGGTAACTATGGAAGTAAATTTGAAAATTGTTTGATCTATGCGTGACTAGTCGCTTATCGCCTTCTCTCCCACTGGACCGGCCTGGCGACGTTCTGATTTAAGGCGTTTAACGCGCATCGCCGCTCTCGTTCCTCTCGCTCTCTCTTTTCCTTTTTTTCTTTTCTCTCACCATATAGAGCCAAGTTGTATAATTAAAATCAATTATTTTTTCCATCGAAAAGCCGACAACACGCCAATTTTATTGATTTTTTTCTCTTCCTCCGTCGATCGTATGAGTGACAGATAGAAGCGACATAATTTATTGTGGCGCAGCCTGCGTCTATTATCGTGACGTGACAGGCACCTACTCAATTATTTATACCTAAATTAGACCTCGCCACTTTCTTCTTCTCTTTAACTATTCTGCGCATGCGCTACGACCTAGTTTTTCCCTTACGTGTATATTTAATGTAATTGTTTATTAAGCTCAAAAAATCCTCTGCTAAAAAATAACTAGTTAAGAGAGTTATAGATAAGTAGTCTGTGAGAGGAAAAGGGTAAATGAATGAATGAGTGAATGAATGAATAGCTAAATGAATGAAAGAAAGAAAGCGAGAAAGAAAGAAAGAAAGAAAGAAAGACAGACAGGCAGAAAGAAAGAAAATGTCTGTTTACAGTATTAATGTACACTTTATGGTATACAATTAATTAGCACCAGCTTTCTTTTTTTCCCCTATACAGCTGTGCTACAAAATCAAAGGTACGCCTCCCACCATCACTACTACGGCGGAGCCGAAGCGTCTTTCACAGAAACCGACAGTGTTCTGCAAGCGTTAAATGGTTTCCTTTTTATTGTCTCTTGTGATGGCGAAGTTTTCTTTGCCTCCAAAACTGTGGAACAATATCTAGGCTTCCACCAATCCGACATTATACATCAAAGCGCCCTCGAATTGATCCATTCAGAAGATAGGGAGGCGTTTAAGAGTCAGCTCAACTGGCGTTCCCAATTGCCCGCTGACCGACACGACATGTCTCTGCACGATGCTTTGCAGGCCGAAAATTCCCAGCTCATGACGCGTTCGTTCACTGTTCGGTTTAGGTGTTTACTGGATAATACTTCCGGCTTCATCGTAAGTTCTTTTTTTGCAACAGATGGCGCTAATTAATTGAGACTACAAAATTATTAATGACTTTTGAAAAATAATTTTCCTTCATTTCCTTCTTTTTACTTTATTTTCGTCTTATTAAAAAAGCAATTAAGAGAAATTGAAAGAACTCTACATGTAACTTGTTTTTCACAACTTTCAGACCTTGGAAATTACCGGCCACATGAAAGCGTTACTTGGTCAAAATTTAAGAGGTGAAGATCAACAACAGGTGGCGTTATTCGCCATGTGTTCTCCTTTCGGACCCCTGCCTATCCTGGATATGCCTCCTAGGGATTACACTTTCAAAACAAAGCATAAAATGGACATGGCACCGTTAAGTATAGATCATAGAGGCCGGTTGCTCTTTGGCTATTCAGACAGAGATCTCTTGGATAAGGGGGGCTACGATTTAATTCATCCCGACGACATCAACTACTACGCTGCAGCTCATCAAGAGATGATTAAGACCGGTAGCTCCGGTTTAATAGCCTATAGAATGCTAACGAAGGACTATAGATGGCTCTGGCTTCAATCCAGTTCTAAAGTTGTCTACAAGAACAGCAAGCCCGATTATGTTATGTGCACGCACAGGCACTTAACAGACGACGAAGGACGAGAATTAGTAACGAAACGTGGAACCGAATTCAAATTACCATATCCTTTAATCGACTCGGATCCTTCGAGTAACGCTTTCGAGGATGATAAAAATATTGCCCTAACAACAACAAAAAAGCCTAAAGCACAACTAAAAGAATACCTCCATACTGGTAGGAAACGAAAAACTCCAACAACGTATGCTCCAATAAACAACCCACCATATCCTCCAAGCGGCTATTCGTCTGACTTGGTTTATTCTCCTTATGCCAGTTATCCACTGGATACAGCGGATATCTATAGGACTAATTATATGAGCGTCTACGACAATGCCTATTACTCACAGTACCCTCTCTCCGCCTCCCAATACGGTTACGGATATGCACCTTACACTGATGGATATGGTTTGGATCTGAGACGACAGCATTACGAAAACTATTACGGTCTTACGGCCGACGACGCCCGGCAACGTCACTCAACAGTTATTCGAAGCGCCTGTTGCGAACAGAAAAACGGTTTAGACGACGCTGTAGCGCTATGTACGTCCATTTCTTCAAACTCATCGCCCGCGTCCGCCACAACAGCGACATCAGTGATACAAACGAAGAACAAAGAGAAATCAGGTGCTATTGCAGTACCCGTTGTTAAATCGTGGCCAACTTGTTCAAGTGCCTACGATTGGCCAGACTATACAGGTACTAATTATCATCATACTGATTGTTTGGCACCTGCCAGATTTTCTTACTCCGAAGTCTCTCAGACGTTGCTCAGTCAAACTAGTTGAATTTTTTGTTTGTTTCATTTTTTTTGTTTGTTTTATTTTTTTAGCCAGATTTATCTAGTCCGCCTCCTCATTCCTCGATTCTCTCTCTGTGCGTTCACTGTCTGTATATGTTAACGAGTATGTAAAATATATTATCTAAAGAGAAAAAATTGTACAAAATGACAGCAAAATTGGTATACAGTGTGTATAAATGTAACTCTATGCTGTCTGAACGGTATATGTAAAGATATTTTATGTATATATGCATATATATATATATATATATATATATATATATATGTGAATATGCATCATGAATAGATTAATATTGATATCTAAATACATATGCATAGTATTATACGTACTGTACATATATTTATGTATACGTATATATTATATTTATATACTTGTATAACTATATATGTATAAATATATATACATATATATTAATTTATTTTCAAAAAACAAGAAATACAAACTATTCCTTTTGTTGCTTCGTTCCGAGATAAAAAAAAAAAGAATGAAAATTTTCTCATAGAAAAAACAAAGAAAACACATCTTTATATTATAATTTTTTCCTCTCCAATGTAACATTTATAAAGGAATTTGTATTGAGATCATTTAATTCTTAATACATAAATTCCGAACAGCAAGCAATAATTTCTTTTTCATTTTTTAAAAAAAAAAAAAGATAGAAATAAAACAAAAAGGTCTCTGCTTGTTGAACAACACAATAACAGACTACAAAATTTGTATGTACAATTATTAAAGTTTTTTTTTGCATATACATTTTGTTATATTTCGTATGATAAAATATTTTACAAAATGAAAAAAAAAAACAAACTGTAATATATACATATATATATATATGTATATAAACATTTGAATCATTAATTATACATATATATATATATACATATATATACGACTCCTTAAAGCTTAAACTTTTTCTTTTTATAGCATAAATAAACTTTTTACACCTTTTACTTATGCATATTCATTATGAACATTTATAATTATAAAATTGAATGTATATAAGTATACATAAAGCAATTGTAAGTATACTACATACATATTTCCTCTCTCTCTCTCTCTCTCAACAATTTACGGGGAGGGAAGTTTGCAAATTGTTTTACATTAGAATTTTATCAAAAAATGTCAAATATCACAGCAACAAACTAGTGGCTTATTGTTTCAACGCCGTCTTATATAATAATTTCGATTTGCTAAGATGTCTATCATTTTCCATAACATGAATAACTTCTCTTGCTGTAATACGCTTCTTACGATTTCGAGCCTAAATTAAAGAGGAAAAACTTAATAAAAACAGCCAAAATTATCATCTCTAATCATCTATTTTGTCCGATTTTTTTTATACTATTAAACGAAAAAACAATATTCATAATTTACTAACCAGATTTTGCGGAACCCGATTTTGTCCGTTTGAATTCGAGTTTGATACTGGAGAATTGGCTAGTCTACTCTCTTCTTCTAACTTTCTTTTTCTAGTTCCTATGGCGGCCAATGCTGTTTCGTTTGCTTCCTTGTGTCGCAACTCCTCAGCCTGTAATTGCTGAAATTCTTTAGCTTTCTGCTTCAATTTCACCTGCTCTGGATCTTCATTCTTTGATCGACTTTTTGCCGCTCGTAACATTTGTTCACGTTCAACTTCGTCGTGTCTTTTCTTCTCAACTTTATCTATATCTTCAATAAACTTTAACTGAGTCCTGACGTCCGATGTCATCTCTAGATTATATTGTCCCCTATATAATTCAAGCCGATGTTCAGAAAGTACGATTAACTTTTCCATCATTTGTGTTAACCGTAACTGACAGGCGTGAGAGATCAATTTTGTTATATCGGATTGTTCCTGCTCAGTATCTAACCCGTGCTTTCTCATAACAGAATTTAAATAAGTCTGAAGGGAAGGTTGGGCAAGCAGTGCTTCGTCTTTATACGACCTTAATGTTCCTAAATCGTTTGCCGCCGCTAAATTTCGGGATTCTTCCGTAAGGTTAACTCCTCCCATAGTAGCAACGTCATTGAATTCGTCGTCATCCCTAAAGAGAAATGTTATTATAGCACTTACTCCTGCTATGCTTAATAGATTATAAAGTTAATTCAGTACTACTATATATTCTGTATATCATTTGACAAGCCGAGGTTGCATTTTTACACAGCTAACTATATAAGTTATAAATAATAATTTTCAACAAAACTACTAAAGAGTATCAACCTCTGTTTGACAAATAAATACATATATACTATATATACAGTATATATACTAATTTGATAACGTACTTCGACGATTCATATTTGTTTTTTGTTCGAACTGGACTTGTTGAACCTATTGTAGGAGGGATTGGCTTCATAAGCGTTGATAATGCTGAAACTTTGTCGATGCTTCCACCCGCTATATTTGGTCTTACTACTCTTTGTGTACTTAATTGTTGTATAGTTCTAGGCGGCCTTATTCCTTCTATTATCATATTCTGATTATGCATGGCATTACGAAGCAGGGGGAGTGATTTATTTAAAAAAGGCACTAGATAAGGTTGAGGCGAGGACTTCAATTCGCTTTGTAGTCGTTGAGTGAACTCTTCGGGTTTCATAATTCCATCTATTAAATTTTGTATAAGCTGACGGACGTTATTAACAGTAGACTCTGGCTGGTTCGCTGCTAATTTTAGAAGAGTTTGGAGAAAATTTTTGCATTTTTTCATATTCTCCTGTTGAGCTGGGCTTGCGTGCTGAAACAATAGACATTGTTACACTTTTGCATCAAATAGTTTTGTAAATAACTCCATTTCAATCGTTTACTCACAATTTGTTGAGAAGGCCTAACGGGTCGGATTGTAGTCGGAGTCTGTTGTCTGACGACTGCAGTAACAGGCTATAGAAAATTATTAAAATTATTACAAACGTCGTTTTTTATGGATAATTGTGTAACATCAGTAGAAGTTAGCGAATCGAATTGTTTGTAAATTGTTTATATTAAGATTTATGATCGTTCAGCATATTTGTTACTGATTTAGTTTTGTTACTATTCTTTTAAATAGTTATTCTTTATCAAAAAATATCTTTTTTTAAAATATATCTATATAGGAGAGAAAGAGAAAAAATCAAATAGTTTCTTTAGGCTAAACGTTCACAATTCAAAATAATTGAGATGACAAAGGATACTTTGGTGTGACTCAAAACAATAAAACACATTTAAAAGAACAGCAGAAGCTTTGGCATTCAAAAAAAAATAAAAGGATTTTTAAGCATAACAAACACATTTTTTTAGCAAGATTATGCCGAAAGGCAGTGAAATTCGTCGTCCAACTTACTCTGGTCTGCATTGCATGTTGTTGCTGATGAGAAACGGGGATCGATGCGGCTTGGGGTGGTGGAAGACCGAACTAAACGCAAACAATAGGTTTCTTTCACAGTTATATATATTTATGCATTCCACTATTCAATAAAAAACGTTGGGCAAAATGCAAATGCCTGCAGTTTTTGTTTGTTTGTTTGCTAGCAAAAGTTAATTAATAAGACCATCTTGTTAAAGCATGTTAAAATCACTGAAATAATAATATTTAAACTGCATATACGATTTTATAAAATTCTCTTTTCTATCTTTCTTTATTTTAAAGTTTCTGTTAAACTTTACGAAAGTCAATGGAATATTTATAGTATTTGTAAAAAAAATTTAACACTTTTTGCTGCTGCTGCTGCTAGAACCGTGTAGTTTCTTTTCGAATTCAATCTTTCTCTCTCTTTTCTTTTTCTGTTACCAAGAACTAACGACATCTGGTGGTATAAATGTAAATAACTTAGGGCAATGAACGAATGTGCATACAGCATTTG
Organism: Dimorphilus gyrociliatus; assembly: GCA_904063045.1. NCBI lineage: Eukaryota > Metazoa > Annelida > Polychaeta > Dinophilidae > Dimorphilus > Dimorphilus gyrociliatus. Next base: position 196,593 of record CAJFCJ010000032.1, on the reverse strand, counting down.
ACCCCCTCATTTTATCAGAATATAAACAAGGGAAGTTATTACTAAAATAAAACTTAGCTTTGGTACATATGTTTATATGTATTTATATATATATATATATATATATATCCTCAGGGGTTTTCGCCAACTGACATTTGTTACTTATTGGAATTTTGACGGCATGGTACTCTAAATGAACTTTGTTCACTAAAGGATGAAATATTTAATTAGCTAAGATAACCTTGTTGAATAGTTCTAATGAGACTCCATTAATTAGTTATTTAACCAATGCTATATAAAAACTATAGAGACATTACACGTATTAAAACAGTCACTTTAACGATGCTTAAGGTCTTTAGATTGTTAATTAGCAAAAAAAAAACTGAGTAAAAAAATAAAAGTAAAATAACTAAAAGAGTAAAAATGAATAAAGTAAAATTGTTAATTAAAACAACACTCACTCGACTATTGACGGCGGAACGGACGGGTAGTTGCGTTCGAGCGGGCACTGGTGACGACATCATGACGTTTTGCTACACAATATAATACATGCACTATATTTTAGTCGCACAACAAAATCTTTAATATATCTATCCAGAAACGCATTCACAACATTAATTTCAAGAATGCAAGAATAAAGATTCTCGGAAGTTGTTGATGAATTACAATCAGAATAAAAAAAGAAATTGCATACATTCTATTTTTTTTTCTTTAAAATAAACAATTGAGTAGAGTCTCTACATTTTTTTTTTAAAAAAGATTCTACATCCTAGAATCAGAGCTTGTGTCCTAAGGGAAAACTTACGCGAACAGTTGTTGTGGTAACAGGACGCTGTTGAATTTGAGCACCAGTCTGACCTTGCAGAAGAACCCACTGTCCCTGTTCACTTTTCATTATGAGAGCATTCTGCCCCAAGGATTGAGGTAAGACGAGTCCCGGAGTCTGCTGCCTAGCTTGTGGTGCAATCCTTATTGGAGCACTGGTAACAGTCCGTGGAGCTAAAACTCTTTGTGGGGTATTTGGAGAATTCCTATTTCCAATCGTATTTCCACCAGCAACAGTGACAATTTGAATTTGCGATCTGATTGCACCAGTCACTTTTTTCGGAGTAGGAGACCTGGATTGAGCTAGCATACTAGTTGGAAGAGTCCCAACATTCGTAGATCCGACATTAACTAGTACAGGGTTAGTCTTGGCTGATACAACTATCGGTTGATTACCATTTTTTGTCACAATTTCAGCATTCTGTAATTCTTCAATGTGGTTATTGTTGACTGAATTACTAGGAATCTCTTTTGCGGCTGTTGGTGTACTACTTCTCACCAAACTATCAAAACGGCCATCGTCAGTGGAATCAGAATTTAAGAATTCCTCTAGGCCAGTCGCAGACATGTTAGCTTAGATCCAAATCCTAAAATTTATAGCAAATTTCGCTCGGATTCCTAGTCTTGTCGATGCCAAACGAGAAATAAAGTGCGCATGCGCGACAACGCCATGTTAGCGTTTTTGAGCATGCGCAAAGGTGAGACTACGAGAATGGAAACTGGTTACCGTTCCGTGTAAGATCAAAGTACAAAGGTAAATTTACGTTAAAAACGGTAAAGAAAAGCCCGTAAATAAATAGTTTGGGTTACAAAATAGTAGTTCGTAACTTCTAAAAAACTTGGATCTGTTATTCTGTCGTGTTTATAATCAGTTGTTATTGCAATGAAAAAGTACTATATCCTTAAATTCTATTCAATAATTTCTCATTTAAAATAGATGAACAGCTGCACAAAGCGTTTAACATTGACTGTTTGTTCTCTATATCCAGGAAATAATTAAGTAACATGAAAAACAGCCCTCATAAGCAGATGATCGAAAAAGCCGTTAATTCAAATATTCAATACCAGCATTTATTCAATAGATTATCCGCTAAGTATTCTTCATTTGTAGTACAATGCTAAATAAATTGCAGTTTATTGGAAGAATAACAAAGATTCCTTGAAAACTGTACATATTTTATATACAAGTGCAAACTAAAGATCGATCACCTTACCGCCGTATTTTTAGTTGGACAATTGCTGACTAAAACCGTAAAGACATTAGTATTATGTAGTATAATTATTTATTAGGTTCTTTTATTATGTAAATAGACAAGAAAATTATTTAAATAATAATTATAAGCATTTATTGCACCGCAAACTTAATTGAAAAAGGTATACTAGCTTTTGTAGCCTAGAAAAACTAGAGACACAAAACAATCTTTTCATATAAAATACTATAAGAAAAAGGGATGAACAGTTTTCTTTTATATATTATTAAAATCAGTAGAAAGGATTTTTTTACTCGGAATGTAAAAATCTTTTCGATTTCATTTGTTTTTATGATTTTAGTTCGATGAACACTTGAGAACCATCATCACACGTTAGCAAAACTAGCAAAATTTAAATAGAAATGTAGAATATTTCTTGAATGTTCAAAAATATAGTCATTTTCATTTCTCTAAGACTGTATTCATTCATTATTTAATTTACTAGTCATTCCATATGGGTAGAGGATGAGCTTCAGAGTTAAATACCCATTTATCAATACTCATTAGTTCGACATCATCACTGAACAGCAAGTAAAGATATTTGAGAGTTTCACCCGTCCAGAATGACTCCATTTTATTTCGATATCCCACATTTGATGGATTTTTTACATTGTCGATTGAACTGTTTTTTTTTTACAGAGAATTGTTAGAAATTGTTATTATTTTAATACCAATTAAACATTTACCTGTAGCCATTTTCGACTTTAGTATATTTTTCAAAGGCCTCAAAGATCTTCCATCCCCACTCTCTATATTTTGCATCTCCAGTAATTCGGTATAAGTACATTAAACTTTCAACTGTTTCGGGTCTTTGTAAATTGTGCGTATCAGCTGGTTTTACAATTATATCTTCAGTGGCACCCTCAACTTGGTTAAAGTAAGCAATTTCAGGGCTTAAATGTGTCGGCATTGTCTCGTACATTTTGTAGCAAGTTTCTCCTAATCTCTTACCAAGATCTAAATGATCTTTTCCAATATTATTGTGAGCAGCTAAAGCGAATGTACCTGCTAGAAAGCAGACGAGGTGATCCTAAATATAAACAGAATACAGATTATAGTATTATAAGTTAAGCATTTCCAAGCAATTTTAAGACAAACCATTTTAGGACTAAAAGTTCGGCTTCCCAGTAATTCGCCAAAATACAAATATCTATTTGGAACTGTTTCTCGCATTAAATGTTTTTTCATTCCTTCAACAGCTTGTAAATATTCATTTTTCATAACTTCATTCTTTCGGTTGCTTTGCAACCATTGTTTAAAAAGATATTCATAATAACTATCAGCTCTGGCTCCAAGAGTAATAGTTGACATTGACCGAAATTGACCAGTTCTTGCATTTATAAACATCGGAACCAGACCATCTTTCTTACCAAGTTGTAAGATGTGATTGCTAATTTTCTCTACGGCAGTCTGATAAGGATAGACAAATAGTAAATGAAATAAATCATATATTACAGCAAAGTTTGAAAATACAAACTGCATATTTATTATCACCAGTAAGTTTACTCAGATCTTTCATTTCTAACTGTACAGTTGTTACTTCTGATACACTACTATCTGGACCCCAGCGAGGTGCATGACCTATGCGAGTCTTAAGATTTACATCAGAGTATGGTATGGCACTACCAGATGAAAAAGCTCCCAGTAGTCTATCCCCAATGTCTGTAGCTTTCTCTAAAAATACATGTTCCTTTGATAAGTGATATGCACTAAGAAGTCCGCCTAAGATTCTTATTGTGGCCTCAAAAAAGTTGACATCTCTGTTCTTGTCGAAAGTTAATTCCTTTGCAACCCAATTCTTGGCTTCGTTAAATTCTTTAAACAACAACAATCATAATAAATATATGTAAGAGAGTATGTCTATTTTACTAACCGTCATGCAATCCCATTATATACATAGTATCAAGAGAATCGATTAAAGTTAAGCCAACACCAAACCATTCACTAGACGATTTAGTCAAAGGACGAAGTTCGTCATGACCCCAAGCAAAAGTTTTATAAGCTTTCCAAGAATATTTGAAAGCATTTACTACTGCTCGTTGTTTTTCATTTTGCGGCCCTTTTTTAATTAATTCTTGCTCTTTCTCATCCTATTTATGCATTAAATAAATGTTTTGATTATTAAAACTGAGGAATTGCCATTCAAAAACGAAAGTACAAACACTTAAGCCCCTTCCTCGTCTCTTTTGTAAAATAGGAGGAGCAATACGTACATTCTCCCCAGCGTTCTAAATGGACATAAAAAAAAGGATAACTAATATATTCTTATATATTGTCTTACGTACTCGTTCAGGTAATTTTTCCTTAACTGTCTTTACTTCTTCTGGCCGATTTGCAACACTTTTTTTAAATTTTTTTGGTTCTTTCTCTTTTACAGATATTTCGTTTTCTTTATTATTTATATTGTCTTTTACGTTCTGAATGTACATCAATTAGTAAGATATTTAATAAATATATGCTTCTATTTGCTAACTTGGATTTGACTCTCTTCTAAACTAAAATATTCCTTTTTTATTGTAGGAATGAGATAGATAGCTGATATAAGACCCAGTATAAGCATTACGAGTACAATACTCCTCTGTAAACTTGAAAGTCGATTCCAATACTAAAATTTAAAAATAAGAATAAATTTTCAGTTATATTTTATTTTTGAAAGTGTAATATTGCCAAATATAAATGATAAGGTATAGTTAGACTTTCTGCAAAAAAGAAATATTTACCCTCCATACTGCTTGACGTTTCGGCCGATTCGTGCCGTTGGAAATTATAGATATCGATGTGAACTCTCTATTAGATAAATTTGATCTCATTCCGAAAGTTACTGTAAAAAAATCGTGATATTGATAAGCTTATAATGACAATTCAATCAGTAAACAAACTATATATTATTTTTTCTTTCTTTCTTCAAATTGCAGTGTTCTACTAGAAACTCTTTCCTGAATTAATCAGGAAAAGGATGATGTTTAAAATCAATTAACTTAATTAAATTAATCTTAGACTTGTCTTTCCATGTGTATCGCTCATAGAAGTAAAACTAGCAAATTTATTGATAACGCCCTCTACATAATCTAAAATCGAAATAATGCTCCCGTCCAATCACAAAAAGCTATTCTATTCTGCTCAAACTATATAAAGAGGACCACTGTACAATCTATTCCAGACAATCTCGGGAAGCACCATTGACTGGTTAAAGCTCCTAGTTCATTTTCTCGAATAAATGAAAAATTTAAGGGAGCTGGATACCATATTTCATAACAAAGGAATTCTCATGTAAAAACCCCCTCATCGCCATTTTGCAAAGCAGAAGAAGAAGTGAGAGCAGGAGGAAGAAATCAGAAAAAATCTCTTGTATAACTATTAATCTGTAAAAAATGGCTGCATCTCAGCAATCACAAGCCGGAATTCCATATTTGGGTAGTCGAATCAGTCTCATATCAAAAGCACAAATTCGATATGATGGTATACTATACACAATTGATCCCAACGAATCTACTGTTGCTCTGGCTAAAGGTTAGTGCTGTAAATTAAAGCTATTAATTCTTTAATGCAAGAACGTGTCAATTTTTCTCTTTAGTGCGCTCATACGGAACAGAAGATAGGCCAACTGATAGACCAGTACCTCCTAGAGAAGAAATATACGAATATATAATTTTCCGAGGATCTGATATAAAAGATATACACGTTTGTGAACCACCAAAGCCACAAGGTCCGTTTCCTCATGCATCTTTACCTCACGATCCAGCTATTGTTAAGGTAAAATTTCATTGTCCATTTACTGGGACGCTTTCAGTTTTAAAATTAAGTAGAACCGATAGTAGAAATTCTTGAAATAAAGTTTAAATAGATAATAAATCCAGTAGAGCACATATGCGTACATACTAAGAATGAAATTCCATGTTAATTAATAACTATGTGTAAAAAGTCTTGAATTTAATTTGCCTTGTCACAATTTCAACCCAATGATTGTGTAAATTAACTGATGTTTTGATAATTTTTTTCAGTCGTCACAGCCAGCACAACCTACTTTTGCACCTTCTGGTTTAACAGCAGCAGCATCCGGTGCGTCTAACGCGACAAGCCCTTTGCAAAGTCGCGATAAGTCGGAATACGCTCCCCCCATCCCTTCTTCCCCGCAACAACCCCCCCAGGTTCAATCACCAGGTACAGGACTTAGCTTGGTATATCACTATATACTATATAAGGAAGTGCTTACTGTCTCTAAGTGGCTTTCCTGCAAAAATCTTTTTTTGTTTAATTATAAATTTAAAAACCAAACGAAACATATATTCTTTACTTAGAGCATAAAGTTATTTTCATGTTTTAAGAGAATAACAATATACTTCCTAAATATAGTATATATATTACCATTTATTCTCCATAGACATAACCAAAAATGAACTTGTTTTAATTAAATGCCACTCTATTAATTATATAAAAAAATGTGGTTTACAAGTTGTTTTATAGACAAGAAAGGATGAATATGGAATTATATAAATTGTTGAAAAAATTAACAAGATATATATATATATATAAAAGAAGTAATTCCTTATTCAGAATTTTTTTATGAAGAAAAAATTTTTTTCAATCTATTTGACCATTTTAAGAAAAGACATTATGAAATCAATTTTTTTGTCAGGAGCATGTCTGGGTTATATCTATGGATCATTTAAAAGACAGGCTCAGCTAACTTGCCCCCTTTTTTACTAATTTTGCGCTTCTCTGACAAAACATTTTTTTCGGTTTTTTCGGCAATATAAGGAAATAATTAAAACATTAATACAGCGGTCAAGTTTTTTAAGCCAACCCTCGATCAAGGTGTGCAAGTTAGCATGAGAGTTCCATTTAAAGGTTTGACAACGACAATAAAATCTTCATAAAAATATTAAATATCTGGCTCACGGAGGACATTATTGAGGATTTTTCAATAATCGTTGATGGTTTTCTTTTTGTTTGCTTTTAGTTTCAAGTAGTGGACACCACGGAGGAAAATATACAGAAAGAGATCAGAGAATGAAAACAGACGACTCGCAAAGAAGGGGAGGGCATCCCAATCGTGGGCGTGGCGGTAATAATATGAGAGGCTTTTCGGGAGTTCGAGGTCAGGTATATAGACAACAAAGTGGCCCAAGAGGTCGAGGTGGTTCCAGTGCTGGTCGTGGAGGAAGAGACTCGAGAGAAAGAAGCAAATTTGATTCAGATTTCGATTTTGACGAAGCAAATGCTAAATTCAGTAAAGAAGAATTGGAAGAAGAAATAAAGAAAAAGTTAACAATTACCGACGGTGAAAAAGAAACTAAGGAAGAAGAAGGTAAAGAAACAGAAGAATCTGTTTATTATGATAAAAAGAAAAGCTTTTTCGATAATCTTTGCGACGACACCGGTGAGGACAAAGAAAGACCCAATTGGAGAGAAGAACGAAAGCTGAATTCTGAAACTTTTGGGGTATCTTCGGTTAGACGGGGTAGAGGGGGCGGTTTCCGACCGGGCTCAGGAAACTTCAGAGGGGGAAGAGGATATAGGGGACGTGGTGGCGGTCGAGGAAGCTACAACAACTTTAGAGGAACTGGTAATGGAAACAACGGAGGTTTTCGACAAAGTCGCAGGGGGTGGGTAGACTATGAATATGATATTCCTGAGAAACCTTCGACAAAAAATCCATCGAGTAATTAAATTAATTTTGAAAATTTGTTGTTATTACGGTTATTATGAAAATTGAAAAATGGGTTGCGGACTGAAGAAGATTTGTTTTAGTAAGACCGCAAACTCCACATAATATATCGAGCTGAATCAGACTGGTTTTAGTAAGCTCGATGTTCGTTCTCGTTGTTTTTTCTTTTTGTTCCGTCTTTTATCTACATATTACAAGAGATTTTTTGAGTAGAAAATTTTAATAAAACGGTTATTGTATTTTTGTATCGAAAACAAGAGAGAAAAAGAGAAAAATATGGAAAATGGAGACAATAGAAAATTAGGAAAACTTGACAGAAGATAGAGCGACTAGGCTTATTTGGTTTTTTATTAGCCATCAATAAAAGGGTAGTATTAAATTATAAGATAAAAAGAGTACTCTAAATAGAAATGCCTAACTAATTATATATATATATATATATATATGGTATATATATTGTTTCTTTTTACTTTTCCGCAATGTTTGCTTTGAATTAAGTAATGTAGATTAATATACTGTTAAAAATAGACCTAGTGTTCGAATACACTTGCGCATATATTTAGAAACATGTGCCATTTATAGAAAAAAATAGCAAAATTTGAAATATGAAATCGGATTAATAAATACCTTGGATTTAAAGAGATTTAATATATGTCGTATATAACATGTGAAACCACGAAGATGGTTAACACGTCATTTATTATTTGAATATATTTTGTGAATATTGATAGAGAACTATACCGTTCCCCGCCTCTTTGATCTATTTCCCATTCAGTCATATTGTTTAACGCAAAATAAAAAAAATCTTATGAGATTGATTGTAAGATTTATATTATGAAAATTTGTATTTGGCGCTCAGCGATTATATTTATCGACCAATCAGATACTAAGAAAATTTTACTGCAAGACTCGCATTCATACGATTCTCAACGTATGTAAGAGGTAAGTCTGTAATTTCTCGTGAAAATCTATGTTACCGTATTATTCGCTGATAGTTTCATATTTTTAAAGAAATCTGTATTCAAATCAGAATTAGTTTTAATTATCTAAACTTATTATTTGTAACTCATTCGATGGATTTATATGTATATAAACAAGTCGGGACAACTACTAGATTTTGTAATGTAAAAAAAACTATTAGATATTTCAATATATAAAAAAGGACATGATTAAGCAGGCAGAGTGCTGAATAGATATTTTATATTTTCATTTTCCCCCTATTTCTCTGCCCGATTTTTGTTGTTGAAGGTAGAATTGTAGACAAAAATGCCAAGGATAATGCCCTATTGATTGATGATCGATTAAAGTATATCGATTTTTTAGCTTAGCCAAAGGAAGAGACTTTTATACAGTTGGAGCTAGACAATATCTTGGAAAAAAAACGTCTCCTTGGTAACGCTGCGCGATATACCTGAAAAAAAAAGAGCGTCTGATTATATTGAGAGTTTTTGTTATATAGAGAATTGAATGGGCGAAATATCTATTGAAAAGCCAAATATATATATATATATATATATATATATATATTTTGTAGGCATAGTCACATTGGACAGACGTGTTTGATTAATAACAAATTTTTATTAAAATCTATAAACTGTCGATTCGAGAGAAAGTAGATAATTAAGGCTTAAAAACATATGTATATATATATATATATATATATATATATATATGTATACATCTATAGACACATATGTGCAGATACGCATTTATACATAAGTATAGGCTGAGTATTAATAATGTACTGATTAATATATAGAAGAAATATATCTTACTTTTAATAATATGCGACTATTAAAAAGGTGTATATTCACTTTGATATTCGCTACCTTAACTGTATGCTTGACTACCTCTCAGAAACGTAATAAATCTTTAAAAGTTCTTTGTCGTAATTTATCTGGATATGTTTTATTATTATGATATTTTTAAATACCCGAATACGTAATAATACTCATACATACCGTAATACATAACGAGGAAATGAATATAAGTATTTCCAGTCTTAAAAACTACTCTTAATGGCGATTAGAATATTCTATGGAATTCTTATAAAATATTTATCATAGAAAATGAAATTGCTTGAATGACAGTGTTTACGCGTGCGCTGACGAGATAGGAAAATACGGCTTACGATTGTAATTTAATGGGACTTAAAGCACTATTTATTCTTATTCCACTATTTAAAAACGTCTATCTATTCATTCCTCTTGTGCTTCTACTTCTTCCTCTAAATATTCTTTATTTTTTGCAGATATGTCGTCTGGAGGGTGGATGGGACCTCCCGGCTCCGTTTGCGATCCGGAGGATGATCGCGTTGGCAGTGGAGGAACAACTCCCGGTCGGGACCTTCGTCAACAAAAACTAGATGCTCAAAGGGCCCGCATGGAGGAGGACAAAATCAGGAAGAGAAATCGACCAATAGGCCAAGTAGTCAGTACGTCTGTCGCGTCAAACAAAACGAATCGAAGTGCAAAGAAATCTGGAAAAGGCTACGAGGCCCCACTTATAACAGAAAACCAAATTGGTGAAAGTCGTCCAGAACCGTACGCTTACGTGGGTCCATACGAAGATAATAGAGAAAATAACGGAGGAAGAACCGCTATCCAAGTGAGTGGCTAACCTATTAAAATAAGCATACAAGATATCTGACTTTGGCAATTGTCCTCATATGGTTTGGTTCCCTCAAACATTAGATATCGCCTAAAAAAAAAGACAGAAATTCTGACTCATTCTGCTTAGATGCAAGTTCAGACCAGTATATAAGCCTTTACCAAAGTCAAATATCAAGTATATGCTATTTTGTATGTAGTCATTGGTTCTTGTTATGACCGTTTTTTTGTGAATAAGGGTCTTACGAATGCATATTCTCATACACCGGTTAGTATTTTATTGAATTTGCCGATATGGCTTACTACTATTGGCTGATTAGAGGCTTTGGCGATTTAACAGTTTTTTGCATGATAAAAATGATGATTCATTTTTTTATTTTTTTAAATTTATTATGTATTTTAGTAATTAGTTTACTAAGCAATACTACTCGACGAATATTTGTCAAGATATAAATCCATTCTGCTAAATGAAAAAAAATATTATTGATAAAAAGTCGATAAGAAAATAGGAACAAAACGCATAAAAGTATAATATATTTAAACGAAAGCCGTTCTATATATATATATATAAAAACATAATCCTAATTTCTTGCTTAACATTTATTTGCATATATACAGAGAACGTATATGTGTATATATATATAGATATACATGCAATACTTGTATTATATATATATATATATATATATATATATTGTATACTTTAATCGTTGAATAATAATCGTATATATATATATCATCATTATTCTAATTAGTGAATTCTTTCTGGACTACTATATTGTTTGCTATTCAATTTATAGGTGGTATCTGTTAAGGGAGTGGAAAATAGCGAAACGAATGACTATGATATACAAGACGACGTTGACACAATTCCAACAATCGAAACTCAAGGTAAAGTATTTTTTGCTAGTATTTTTCCTGCTTTCCCTCCTTCCCGGCAAGAAGAAAAAGGGGGAAGTAAAGTTTACAGGCGTTGTGATTGAAGCCACTAACAGAAGGGAAATTGCCCGAATAATGTATTTATTGTAATTGACAAAAAAAAGTCCCTTCCTAGGATTTTTTTTGCATGTCTATGTTGCTCAGTTGACTAGTTGTTGTTGTTCAGATGATTATGAAATAGACAATGCGATCGGGAATAGAAATAATGCCCGAAAGCCAGAAGGAAGAAAGAAAAAATCCAGAAGAGAAGAAAATTCACAAAGTTAGTGACGTTGTTGCCACACGTTTATCCTTCATTTTAGATAGATGGAAAAGTCTTGTTCAATAGATTAGTATTCTTTGTTAACAGGTGTATATTTTCTTTCTTAGATGGTAATCAGAAAAGAAATGATAGGCAACCTAGAAATCAAGGACCACCTTCGTACGAAAATTTCGCACCGAATCCTTCGGGACCAGGAAGAAGTCGTTCGAGTTATTCGACTAATAAAGCTCGGGATGAAGAAGAAGAGGTACTTTTTTTTCTTTTTCAATTTTTTTTTGGAAAAAAAAAATAATAGTAATTTTTTATATATTTCTAACGACCTTCCGTTTCACAACGGAAGTGCATAGTTTTTCGGTATCATGTTGGTCTAATTCCAGTGGAGAGATTTATCAATGTGATATGTCACAAGAGGAGAGAAAACAACAGGTTTACTTAGCCATAAAATAAGCAGCAAAATTATTCAACTCCTCGGAAAATATATGTAGATATATATATATATAGATGCATTTTGTCTATATATATATATGGTACTTTTAATGTAGGCAGTAAATAAAGGTTTTAGACTTTTTCGTGTCATACCCTAATAGACTATTCATAACTTCCTGTGTTTTTTTTTTAATTTGAAGGATCCCCAATATGAAAACTCTCTTGGTATTGATCCAGCAGAGGATCTAGAAAATTTTGTAGTGCAGCCAGCTCCTCAAGGTGTCCAGATAAAATGTAGAATTACTCGAGATAAAAAAGGCGTTGATAGGGGAATGTATCCAACCTATTATCTACATATGGAACGGGATGATGGGAAAAAGGTTAGTACATTGACTATTGTAATGATAAAATCTAGGATAATAAGATAGACTTAAATACTCAAAGACGAAATTCATTATATTAGCATTTGCATAAAGAGCAAATACATTCTATTTAAAGTATTGATTAAAATTAAACCAAAGCAAAGAAAGAGAGAAAGACAAACAAACTAACAAAAATACAAGCCAAGAAAGTTATTAAATAAAATGAAAAGGTTGTTTTATGATATCGTTTGTGTTTTTTTCTTTCATCTTATTATGTAGTTGAGAATATACAAAAATTGCTGTATGAAGAAATAATCTTAGCCTTTATTCTATGATGATTAATATATTCTGGCGATAGGATTATTACTAATGTAGATTTATTTACTTAGCATAAAAAAAAGAATATCAATCTATAAAAAAATAAGCGATCTTACTTATAAACTTATGCATGTGCTTTAAAAAAAAATACTACAGGGTGAAAAGGTAAGTAAAGAATACTAAAAATAAGAGAAAGAATGAAAGAGCTTGTGAACTTTTATTCTTTTTTCTTTTATTTTTCTTATATTATTTTCTTCAGTTCTCACAAACTTAGTTTTCATCTAAAGCTTCTTATTTTTATTTAACACGAAACACACAAAAAAGATATATTTAGGGTTTTTTTTTATTTATTTATTTATTTCTCTACTCTTTCCATTTTATGATATGTCTATATATATATATATATATAGACATATATATATATAAATTTGTTTTATTTCTTCAATAACAAACACAATTTATAAGATTTTCACAATTTTCTCTATTAACTATATCTATCGGTTGGTACAAATATATGGACTGCTCATGTTTAATATTTTATCGGATAACTGATAAGAGGTTGATATGATAATCAGCCCTTGTCACGACTAAAAATAAATTAAATGCTTGTTATTACTCATGATCGGTCCTAAATAGACCTTTTTTTTCTACTTTATTTTTATCTCAATTTATAACACTCAGTCAACAAGCCTTCGTTTTTTTAGGTATTCTTACTGGCTGGCCGGAAACGTAAAAAGTCGGCTACTGCAAATTACTTAATTAGCATTGATCCCACGGATTTGTCGAGAAATGGTGAAAGTTTTATTGGAAAACTCAGGTCAAATCTGCTGGGTACTCAATTTACTATCTTTAGCAACGGAATAAGTCCTAAAAAGGGCCATCAACATCCAGATGGATCAAATCTACGAAAAGAATTAGCTGCAGTTGTTTATGATACAAACGTCCTGGGCTTTAAAGGTCCTAGAAAAATGTCTGTAATAATACCTGGCATGAATATGTCGCATGAACGAGTCGAAGTTCAACCACGTACTGAACATGACGGTCTCGTTGAACGGTGGAAGCATAAAAGGATGGAAAATTTATTGGAATTACATAACAAGACACCAGTTTGGAATGAGGACACACAATCCTATGTTTTAAATTTTCACGGTCGCGTTACTCAAGCATCCGTCAAGAACTTTCAGATAGTACACGATAACGATGGTTTGTAGCTGACCTTTAAATAAATAATACGACTAATCACAAAAGATACGATTATTACCTTATTGTTCCTACAGTCGACTACATTGTCATGCAATTTGGAAGAGTAGCCGAAGACGTGTTCACTATGGATTATAGCTATCCTATGTGCGCCTTGCAAGCCTTCGGAATCGCCTTGTCGAGTTTCGATAATAAGTTGGCGTGTGAATAAACTCTGCATGGACTCGTTTTTATTTTCAAAAATCAAATATTTTTTAAAAAATAATTTGAAGAATTCGCGTTTATGCAAAAGAACTGTAAAAATGATATTGCACGTTCACGCAAGCAGCATTTTTGAAGGGTTTGTGTATTATTTTTGTTTCTTTTGCTTTTTAATTGTCTCCAAACATTTTATGCATACATTTTATATGTATATATATATATATATATATATATGGAACTATATATATACAATATTTAATGTAAATTACTTTTTCTCTTTTTTCTATTCTTATCTTTCTCTACTTTCCCCAATCTCTATTTCCTTTCATCCCTTTTCACTATACCATTCCTCCTTCTTTCCATTTGCATTATTCCTAACAACAACTCTTGAAAGAAAATTAATAAAGATATTTTATCAGCATTCCTTAAATGCCCTTCGAAAAAACTGCATTTACGAGAAATGATTGTTGTTTTCTGTATCCGTCCACACTGTATTTGTCTGTGTGATTTCTAAAGTATTTTATTTTATTATGTTTTTTATTTTAAATATTTGTTTCTGTCTCACTTACTAATGAATTTTAAGTTATTTGCACTTAAACGTATTCTTTTTTTTTCCAATGTCAAGTATTGTTAAATTGATTAACCCGCTACTAATAAAAACATACACTATGGATAATTGGAATTAATACCGAAGATATAACTACGTTGACCCATCTATAGAAGATATAAATTTATAATATATATTAGCGATATACTTGAATACTAAAAACAGTACACCTACATTCTATTTAATGCAGTTTTTACTGAACAAAGTTATCTTTAAACTTTTATTCATATATTTAATACGAAATATTCATAGGGACTCGACTGTGTTCTACTTAAGGGACTATGTTAGCACTTATTTTACAACTTAAAATATATTCTATTTCTTTAATAGAAACAACACAAAGGAGATTTTCTTCTCATTTTGTTCTTTTATTATTACATAAACTATACTGGTTTAAGAAGCACCCGTTGTAGTGTATAGAAAATAATCAGCTTATTATAACCACCAAGTATAAAATTGATATATAGGAAACAACCAGTTCCCTTACATATAATATTTATAAGTGTGTACTGTAAACACTATATATATATATACATTATTATATATACTAGTATACACATCAAATATATGACCTATACTTCTATAGAATTATGCACATATAATTGTTAGTGTTGTCTTTCCGAGTTATATGAACTTTATGAAACAAAATTTATATTTATTTATTTATTTATGAAATTAAATGGAATTGTTTACTTAAGTAAAGCCGAAGCGTTTTACATATAAATACTATATAGAGGTCTATATATTTATTTATTTATTTATTTAAGAATTAGGATATTCCAATATTATTTAGAAATAGACTATGCCTATTGATAAGTTCCAAAATAAATTCATAATTATTTTCGTATCCTTCTTCGATCAACGCTAAATATTTTAAAAAATAATTTACCGTAAAATATTTTTTGATAAATATCTATTAAATTTAATTAACTCAGTTTTATAAAAGTGCCACATATTCACCTCCCTACTTGGACACGAAGTCAGTCACGTGACTTCCGTTTTTACTAACGTGTCCAAGCTTTCGTTTGTCTCAGAATGACATCGACAACGAATCCTACTCTCCATAAAGGAATTGTTAAGCAGGTTTGTGTTAAATACATTAAAAAAAGTACTTTTGATTTAACGGGAGAAAATTTGGAGGGCAACAATATGTCTGTCTCAAGTAAAAAGATGTTTTTGTCGGCGAGCATGCCGGATGAGTAAAATTTTCAATAAGCTTCAACAGTTAAATAAAAAATTTTAGCTCACAAATGATCTACTACCAATAAGAATATTATTCTGGAAACTTCTGTATCTAATCAAATTTTGTTTTGACCTAGAAAATATACCTTATGATGACAATCAATCTACTTAAATGATCAAAGTTCTAAGACACACAACTTTTATTCTGAAAAACGTATGAAACACTCAACAAAGCATTTTCACTTTGATTACAGATCGTTTCTGGCGACTGCATTGTAATAAGAGGGCAACCAAGAGGAGGTCCTCCACCAGAAAGAACCATTTGCTTGTCAAACATCGAAGCACCCCGTCTTGCTCGTCGTCCCAACCCAGCAAACACTTCTGAAGTTAAAGATTCACCTTGTGCTTGGGAAGCAAGAGAATTTCTTCGAAAGAAACTAATTGGAAAGGAAGTTTGCTTTTCAATCGAGTATAAACTACCAACAACTGGCCGGGAATATGGTTTCGTTTGGTTGGGAAAGGACAACACAGGAGAAAATGTTGCAGAATCTCTTGTTGAGCTAGGATTTGCAGGTGTTAGGAAAGGAAATGCAAAGAATGACAGCGAAGCTCAGGTTTTTATATATATTATATCTTAAATATATGTATATTCTTTAAGCCTATAATCTTTAATTATACAGTATATTGTTTTTTATCTGTAATTTAATTTATATAATTACAAATAGTAAATTTTTTCGTTTTAGACCAGATTAGTTGCTTTGGAAGAGAGTGCTAAGGCTGCCCAGAGAGGTAAATGGGCAAACGATGCTGATAAAACCATAAGAGATATCTCATGGAATATTGAAAAGGATAGAATGAGAAATTTTGTCGATTCAAGACGTAGCAAGCCGATAAAAGCTGTTATCGAACACGTCAGGGATGGATGTACAGTCAGAGCGTTTTTATTGCCGAATTTCGAATATATAACCATTATGTTAACTGGAATCAAGACGCCTATGTTTAAACAAGAAGGTGACAAGCAAGTTCCCGAGGAATTTGCAGAAGAAGCAAAATACTTTGTCGAATGTCGACTTTTACAAAGAGATGTCGAAATTATCCTAGAAGGACTCTCTGGTATGAATTTCTTGGGAACTGTCTTACATCCTAATGGAAATATCAGTGAACTATTACTGAAAGAGGGTTTCGCAAAGTGTATAGATTGGTCTATGGGCTGTGTAAGTAAAACATAAAGAAAGAAAATTACTGTTAAATAAGAATGAAAGACGAAATGAAAGAAAAAACATTAATTTTATCTATTCTTCTTTATAGGTCACTCAAGAAATTGAGAAGATGAGAAAGGCTGAAAAATCGGCTAAGGAACGTCATGTCCGTTTGTGGAAAGACTACAAACCACCGTCGAATTCGCATACTTCTCCCGTCCAAGATGGCTCAAGCAGATCGTTCTCTGCTAAGGTCACTGAAATTGCTAACGCAGATGCACTTGTCGTCAAAATGGACAATGGAACTGATCGCAAAATCTTTTTGGCTAGTATCAGACCTCCAAGATTGCCTAACGATAGTGATAAAGCATCTCCTGATAAGAAGAAAATTAAACCTCTTTACGATATTCCTCATATGTTTGAGGCTAGGGAATTTCTTAGAAAGAAATTGGTTGGAAAAAGGGTTAAGGTGTCAATTGATTACATTCAACCAGCATCTAACCAATTTCCAGAAAAGACATGTTGTACTGTGCACATCGCAGATATTAATGTTGCTGAAGCTTTGGTATCCAAAGGGTATGCAACTGTCGTAAGGTACAGACAAGATGATAATCAGAGAGCTGTATGCTACGATCAACTTTTGACTGCTGAGAATAGAGCAGAAAAGAAGAATGTTGGAGTTCACAGCAAAAAAGAATATGTGCCCGTTAGAGTGCAAGATCTTTCGGGAAATGTTAATGCTTCAAGGCAATTTTATCCATCCTTGCAAAGGGCAGGTAAAACTGACGCACTAGTCGAATTTGTAGCCTCCGGATCTAGATTAAGAGTTTACATGCCCAGAAATACGTGCATAGCCACTATTTTACTGGCTGGAATTGAATGTCCAAAAGCCAGTAGACAAAATGTACCCGCTGAGCCTTTCGGAGAAGAAGCTTTAGCTTTAATAAAGGAAAAAGTTCTGCAACACGATGTTCAGGTATACTTGAGAGAGCATATGTGAGAAACATTTTACACAACAATCGCCTTATATTTCAGGTTGCTGTTGAGAGTATGGATAAGGGTGGAAATTTCATAGGATACGTTTACACACTTGACGGACTTAATTTATCGGAATATTTGGTTAAGAACGGTCTAGCAAAGTTACACTTTTCCGCCGAGAGAGGACCACATTATGGCGCTTTAAGCTCTGCTCAAAGTGCAGCTCAAAGGGAAAAGCTCAACATCTGGCAAGATTATGAAGCCGAAGCAGAAAGTCATCCCGAGATCGATATCGATCCATCTGATGAGAAGCCAGAGGAAACCGGAAAAGACACAAAGGAGTACGAAAACGTAATCGTTACGGAAGTAAGTGACGACTTTTTCTTCTTTGCTCAGGACAGTGGCAAGGGTCCAGCTTTGGATAAATTAATGAATGAATTGAGAACCGATTTAGCATCGAATCCACCAGTACCAGGGGCTTTCCAACCAAAGAAAGGTGATCTTTGTGTAGCAAAATTTAGTGAAGACCAAACTTGGTACAGAGCAAAAATTTTGAGCATTGATGCACAAAAACAAGCAGAGATTCTTTTTATCGATTTCGGAAATGTAAGTAAAAAATTAAATTGAAAGAAAAAAAAAACATCTACCTATTTTAAATTTACAACGAATACCGATGTTTTTAACAGTCTGAAAGGCAGGAAATTTCTAAATTGGCTCCACTTGCCGCAGCCTATAGAGACTTGCCTGCTGTAGCGAAAAAGTACACTTTGGCTTGCGTTACTTTGCCTTCAGAGGACGAAGATACACGATATGTAAGAATCATGATATTTTGCCACCTAGTAAATATTTTTTCAAATAAATTCATTTATGTTGTTTACAGGATGCTTGCGATGAATTGAGGCGATTAATTAACGGTTGTGAGTGTAGATTGAGCGTCGAATATCACGTTTCAACCGATTTAGATGCTGTTCAACTTCTGCACTCGCAAGAGGATATTGGCCAGCAGTTGGTAGCAAATGGATTCGTTGTTGTCGATAAGACTAAGAGGAGGGATAGGAAAGTTCGCGAGTTGTTTACGAAGTATACCGCGGACCAAGAAAAAGCAAAAACTAAACGACTAAATATTTGGATGTACGGTGACATTACCGCTGACGATGCAACTGAATTCGGTTATAATCGTTAAGTTTGTAAGTGAAAATAAATTCATTAAAGAAGCAAACAAAATATAAAAAATAATAAAGCAAACTATATATAGAAAAATTTATATTCAACTATTGTAGAAAATTTATTTTCAGACTTATGAGCCTTTAACAAAAAAATTGTTGAATGTATGCTATTTTATTGTGGTTTGGGATCACTGTTAACATTAATCCTTCGAAGACGTTGCTTATTCATTTATTAAAGCCTATAAAACTCCCGTGTACCCATTCCAAAAAAAAAAATGTAATGTTTGTTTTTTTTTTCTTTCCTCGACAGAAAAATGACTAAATATAAATATATATTTGTTTGTTTGACTATAAAATCAAGGTGCCAAATTGTAAGCGTACCGTTTCAAAAGTTTCAGTTATAAATCGATTATGTTTAAAAAATAATAAACGTCTAATGAATGATAATTAAAAAGTGTTCAATTCAATTCTATTGGGTTGGGGATGAATTCATATTTCTAGTAGATATTTGTTGGGTTTGGGTTATAACATATAGACATCTCTAAATGTCTATAGTTCAACTGATGGACAACTGACTGCAAGATATTCGGTTGGTAAGTAACTATTAAACTTTTTCAAACTCCGAAGTGTATTGTAGAACAATGAAAAAGTCTATTTTTCTATTGCAAAAATCTACGAACTGTATGTTTTTTGCATGTTTTTCTATTAATGAATTCTTTGCAAATTGAACCAGAGCTATATATTTATACATTTTACAAGCATATTTGGCAAAACTGAGAAGAAACTTTGTAAATACATTAATAAAATGTGGGGCAAAAATTGATTTCTTTTTTTTAGCATATTAAATGCAGTTTTTAGTCTTTATTTTGTACATATGGTGCTTTTTTTCCCTAGCGGACATTCAATTTGTTCCGTAGCTTTCATAAATCATTCATTCTATATGAGCAGTAGCAAACTTTGCAAACTTTCTTTTGAACATTTTAACAGTTTTAATATTTTCCTTCGGCAACGTTCGTTGTCTCTCTTATGGCTTTGTTCAAGCCTCTCCTAGCCATTATATAATCTCGAACGGAGAAACCAAAATCGAATAAAAATGCAAATAGGGCCAAGAAACCGAAAGCTACACTAGCTTTTTCAACTCCATTGCAGGCTTGAACAGCCAAAATAAGGTCTCCAAAAAAATAGAAAACGCATATTATGCCGTAAAAGGCAAACATCTGTAGTTGTGAAAAAGACAGGAAATTTCCAAAATTAAACTAAAATGCATTTAAAAGAATATATGTAAAACATACTAAAAATGGCCAATTTATACATGTACACCTAAATATTCTTCTTTGTAATTTGCAGAGAAATAATAGCCATACTATGCAAACTAATATGAAAGCTGTTATGGTAACAAACTTGAAATATCCAGCTGTAATCGATGTCTTGACACAAGATGGAGCCACCATGATAAGAATAAATGCAATTAGAGATAAGATTGCTTCAAAAGCCTTCGTAACAGCAGGAATACCTCTGTAATAGGCTCTATCCATTATACCAGAGTTTTCCTCCGTCGTGGTTGTCGTCGTCGCTGAATAAAAATGAAAAAAAAATGTGTTAAAATCCGGGCTAATTCATTAGTTATAATTAATACAAAAAGAGTAAAAAATCCCTATTAGTCATTAGGATAGTCAAAAGTCCGTAATTTAATCAATACGCCCCCTTGCCAGTGTCAATTCGTTTTCCACAGTTTATTCTTATAGTATTCCAAGGTATTTTATAAAACTTGAAACTGAGGTGAAGTGTATTGCACTTACTGGTAATAACTGTCTGATTTCTCTCCATATTTCATAGGTAGGTGCAAGGAAACTCTCGTCAGACGAAGAACGATTTTCAGCTAGTAGTCTGTTCGGAGTAGAGATCTTGTGATAGTATTGAGTATATAGTCAGCCATGCGCCAACTGTTGTATAGTTTATTGATTAATATTATTGTTATGTACTGCTTTACCTTTTAGATAAAGTACTCTATAGAACAAATTTTGTAAAATACATTAACCGCCGATAATACTATAAATATATCGCAATTATGCAAAATATAATATATGCGGAACTATTAACCTATTGGTTGATTTTGTCAGTCTGTCTTCGTAGAAACCATAAACCTATAGCTTATATATATATATATATATATTATATTTCGCTAATCTTGTTCTATGAAAAATGATAAAAATAGTATTGAAAAAACATAAAGTAGGTATATTATCAATTCCAACAATACTATTACTAATACTTTATACCAAAGATATTTTCTTTTGAAAACATTCAATACTATTCCTTCACCTAATAAATAAAAATTCAACGAACACATTCTCAATGTTTGATTATTTTCTACACAATTCTATAAAAACGGAGAAACTAATACTTTTGGACCATTATCCATGTAATATTGGTATGCATGTTCTCTTTTGGTTGTTTTGTTTCTTTTTCATTAACTAAACAAGGCAAATTTATTTGTTTTTTTTTCCACATTAAGAAGTTCATTTCAATTTTTAGAAAGCACAAACAAAAACGTGTTACCAAATAAGTCTTTTACGAAACCTAAGTAAAATATATATTTCAATATTTCAATATTTTGTAATTTTTTTTAACTATAACTTCAAACTGGGGAATGCCAGCATTTATAATTCGTCCTTGTCGTGATCTTCGTGAGTTTCTGGCTCTTCTTCTTCTTCCTCTTCTTTTGAAGGCTCTCCTTGGTCTTTACCGCCAGAAGCGATAAACTTTTCGAAAGCTTTAAGGGTTCTTTCCCCATTGTAATCAATTACTTCATTTGAGCCTTTTGGGAAAAATTTAATGGTTGGGAAGCTCTGTACTTTGATGTCTTCCAATTCGTTAGCAGTGGCGTCCATCTTAGCAATAACTACATCTTCGGTATTTTCGTAGTTTTGTCCTAACTCATCCCAGATAGGAGCCAACTGTTTGCAGTGTCCGCACCATGGGGCGTAGAATTCAACAAATACAGATTTCTTTTCGTCTCTAGCAACTTCATTAAAGTTCTTTCCGACGAGAACTTTGACGGGCTTGGAATCCCAATCTGCTGGAACTTCTTCAGTCATCAAATGGGGTTTGATTTTACCATCCAAAACTTCTTGGACAAAGTTGTTGACGTTATCAGTTGTGATTTCTTCGGCTTCGAATTTGAATTTGGTCATATCATCGCCAAGAGCAATGTATCTGACGGCTGGACATTCTTCCATCTTGAGTGCGAAAAACTCCAAGATTCTTTGGTTGTCTTCTTCATCAATATTGATGTAGATAAACAATACTTTACCCTTGAATTTTTGAGCTGATTCCTTAAAGTTTGCGGTTAATTCATTGAATTTGTCAGATTTCTTGCTGACGAAAAGTAATACGTGATTTTTAATTTCACCACCGAAAACTTTTTGGGCGGAATCTTGGGTGAATTCAATGACAAGTGGTAGCTGGTTTCCGGTGATAAAAGTTTTGACGCTTTCTTCAGTAATTTCTCCTAAAAAAAGACAAAATTATCGATTGGAATATTTGCGTTATTCATTCCGACTCTTATCGAATCGAGGTTATCATCTTTATTAAATATTTTGATAATAACAAATTCGTACCGTCAAAGACGACTTTTCCCTCATCGAACTTCTTAAATAGAACAATTGCTGCGTCTTTATCTTTGACTTCGTATTCGCTACGTACGTCTTCGTTGTAAGAAACGGCAAAAGGCATATCATCAACTGTAGCGGCAACTTCCAAGAAAGTTTTAGCGCTGGCTGAATCAGCGCTGCTAAAGAAACCGATTGTGACAACATCGTTCTTTTCAATAAGAACCTTAGCGGCATCGACAGTTTCTAAAGTTTCGGCAACTGGCCCAGTCTTTTTCTTCAACCAGTTGACAATATCGCTGGCTTGACGACCGGCTATTTAAGAAAAAGGAAGATAATAAGTAAACAACTGATAAAGTTGATGTCGCTGTCTATAATTATTTAACAAAATGGTTGACAATAAGTCATATACCTTGGAATTCGATAGGTTTTCCGTTTCTGAAAAATTTGATGGTTGGATAGCCTCTAACATCGTGCTTCTCAGCCAACTTTGTAAATTCCGTTGCATCAACTTTAGCAAGTTTAATTTCAGATTGTTCATCAGATAGTTGTGCGGCAGCCTTTGCATATTCAGGAGCTAGAGCTTTACAATGTCCACACCATGGAGCATCTGTTTGAAGAAGAAAAGAATGATCAATACGAATAATAATAAGTTTTTCCAATTAAATAGAAAATATGACAGTGTTTCATTATATGTAATTAACACTATTTGTGTTATTATCTATAATAAAACAGTAATTAAATGACCATAACATCGGGCATTTCTAATTTGTAGAAAAAAATTTAATTTAATTTTCTATCCTAAATAGGATGAATGTTGGCATTCTTAGCTTGCCCGAACGCGTTATTTTTAGCTAACCTTCTAACCTTTTGTTTTTTGTCTCTCTCTTTTATAAATATTATAACAATCCTCTGTAATGTGAAAAAGTGATAAGCTATAACGTACATATCTTGTGAAATTTACACTATAGGCAGGCTGTGAACTTCTACCTACCACATTCTTTTTAACATA
Organism: Dimorphilus gyrociliatus; assembly: GCA_904063045.1. Taxonomy (NCBI): domain Eukaryota; kingdom Metazoa; phylum Annelida; class Polychaeta; family Dinophilidae; genus Dimorphilus; species Dimorphilus gyrociliatus. The sequence goes on along the minus strand of CAJFCJ010000032.1, from coordinate 172,799 downwards.
AAATCCGTAATGTTATTAACTTTAACTGATGATTTTAATTAGAATATTAGAATAGTTATTTAATAGTAATGTTAATTTTTCTCAACATTTTAGCTAAACCTGAAAAATAAGATAAAGTTACATGTTCAATTAACAACTTACAAAATTCAACCATAATGTGCTTGTTATTTTCGAGAGCGAAATCAAAGTTTTTGTCATTGAGAACTAGCACCTTTTCTTCTTCCTCTATAGTTGGGTCTGCGGCATTAATTATTGCCAAACAGACAGAAAAAACAACAATTTTCCACATTTTCTTCAAGAAGTTATCGGCTCGAGCAGTAGACGTGGCAAAGAGGAAGTGGTCGAGTAGGTCGCACTGAAATATTAGTACACATAATCACTTTGCCAAGAATTTTTTTCGAAATATTTAATTTATTATTATTATTATTTTTTAATTAATACTTAATTGGTTTGGGAGTTATGTGTTTAAGCTGTTCGTTATGAAAAAATAAGTGCGATACTGTCCTTCTCCTCACGTTGACCTCGACCTTGATAATAACACCCCACGTGTTATAATTAATTATTAGTTAATAAAGAAGTAAATAATCAAGAAGAATGTTGTTCCGAGTACCTATTACACAATTATATAGATTATCAATTCGCCGGTAAGTGCTATTCTTTATTTAATAACTTTCCTTTAAGACAATCATTCTATTCTGAGCAGATCATTAAATTCGTTGGCCTCGAAAAGACTTTGCTCGACTCTATCTGCTCCTCATATCGATGGAACGGAAAAGAAATTTCCCGAAAAGATTCACAATATTGTAAACGAGATATCAAATTTGACGTTAATTGAAGTAGCCGACCTAAATGAATTATTAAAGGTATATTTTAAGAGATGAAAATGTTATTATAGTTTATCGAATAAAAAAAATATGGTGTTTTATATCATATTTTCTTCGTTTATTTCAAAAAGTCTAATTAAACAAATACCAATGAAAGAACTTTTAAATTGATTTAATAAAATTAATTGCAATATTTTTTCCAATATAAAACAGAAAACACTTAATATACCGGATACACCAGCGTTTGCTGTAGGAGCAATGCCTGCCCAAGCAACGAAAGAAGTAGAAGAAGAACAAGAAGAAAAGGTGGTCAAAACAATTTTTAGTGTTAAATTGGAGAAATACGATGAAACTAAGAAAGTACCTTTAATAAAGGAAATAAAGAGCCAAGTTGCTGGAATGAATTTAGTTCAGGTAGTTGAATAATACCATTTATTAAGAAAATGATGTTCTTAATTGATTGTTAATGATCTAATGAGTCTGTGTTTTTTCAAATAGTCGAAAAAGTTTGTCGAAAGTTTACCTCAAACAGTAAAAGCTGATATTCCAAAAGAAGAAGCCGAAGCATTGAAGGCTGCATTAGAAAAAGTTGGAGGAACTGTTACCATTGACTAATAAGAAAATACCTCTATAAGATTTTTATGTTTTGTTTACTTTTTTCTGTGTTTTTTGAACACAAAATGCATAAAATCTATGTAGATCAATAAAGTATATATACAGTATATTAATATATATATTAAAACGGAAGAAATTAGACAACAAGGCTAATTCTTTAATAGAATATTCTTTAATTATTTTCGTCGGCTTTTTTAAATACAATAATCGATTTATCAACTAAGAAACAGACTTGTATTTTCACTATACGTATGACCGTATGGTGGCGCTAATTGAAAACAAAAAATCGTCTGCTAAATTTATAAAATAAAACGTGCTTTACCCATTTGAAAAAGTGTAGACAAGTTTTCTGTTAATCTAGGCGGGAAAATCATTGAAATAAAGATGAAAAAGAAAAAAACTAACAACAAGAAAAAGATAGACAAGACGAAAAAGGTAGATAACAAGAAACGAATCGGTAAACCTCAAAAGAGCCAAAGACATAAGAAAATAAAAAATATGGACCCCGATTCCCAAGAGACCAATGCTAAAAAGAAGTAAGTAATATAAAGGAAGGTTTTAAACGATTTCAGGCTGCTTAACATTTTTTAATAGGCGAGGTTCGAAACAAATCAACGAGGTTCCGGATATGGAACAAAAGGCTCCCAGATCGCTTAAAGATTTGTTTGCTTTTAAGAATGCTCCTGATAAACGAAAGAAAAGTTTGTCTTATTGATCATAATACCAAATGAAAGAAATTCAATTTATTCTATATTCATTTAGAAACGAAAGCTGAAATTGAATATGGCGTCACTTTGAAAGGCATGACGAAGCCAGTCGCTACACCTAAATCATTCAAACAAAAGAAAAAAGAAACTGATGCTGCATTTATGAGACGTGTGAATAAAGAAACAGAGGCTGCATTAAATATAGCGAAATTTAACGAAAAATTTAATGTTGACCTATTAAATATGAAAAAAGGATCAAAAGATTCTCCTCTAAAGCCTATATCGGAAAAAAGAAAAAGGTAAATAATAAAGGATATCATTTAATTAAACGTAAATCGATATATACAGTCTGTAGAGACTTAAAAATTGATTGACTTTTGACATCCATTTATTGAATATTGCATTATTCAACAGAATACTACAGTATATATTGTTTTTTCTTCCAATTATATATATTACTGCCTACTTGCTCTATAGTAGATTTTATTTATATATTCTATATCTATTTCCTACAGGAGACTTAAGGTTTTAACCGAAAGAAAGAAACAAAAGAAATTAGCCAAAAAACAAAAACGTTTAGAAAAGGATTAATACAAAATTGTTTCATATTTTTCTCCTTTTTTTATGAATTAAGTGTTTTTTCTCTTTATTAAAAAAATAATAATAAAATAAACAAATTACAATAAACAAGACGATGAAGATATCAATTTAAAGGATTGCACAAAAAAAAGGAAGGTTTCGAGGAAGGACAGAAAAACAGTACAAATACAAATTTTTTCATTCAATACCTTTTACTCTATTCAAGGGTTTTGAACAATTTCTAAATTAATAGTAGAAGGATAGAACAATGTTTTTTTTATCTTATTTTCAATTTTCCCTTTTTATCGACTGAATTGTTTTCTGCCATATTCTCTAAACGTTGTACTCGACCGCTATCTCTTTTCTAGTTTAATAGGGATAGATGTCATCTCCGCCGTATGCGTTGTTTGAATAACGTGAACTATTCCTCTTCCGTAGGCCATCGCTCAACGATCTCTCGTTTACTTTATCAGCGTCCATTTGTTGATAGAGAAGGTGACGAACTAATTGTTTCTGGTAGGTTTCCAGCTGCTGAACTCTCGCCGGAACGTCGGGTATAAGCAAGCCAACTATCCAGGTTATTAGAAACACTGTTCGAGAAAAAAAAAGGCTCAAAATAAACTTTAGGCTAATTGATTTGTGTTATTAACTGATAAAGAATAATACTATTTATTTTTTACCTAAATGCTCGAAAATGATAACAACGGAAACCCTTGCTAGTAAAACTCTCCAATAGAATTTCGTATGTTCGTAGCGATTCTTATATTCTGTCTCGTTAGAGTTGTAAGCGTAGTATCCAGCAAAACGGCAAAAAGTTAAGTTTGCTTTTCCCTCCTCTTCGTCAATTTTCCAATTATTTTCGTTTGGACCAGTATTTTTGTTGACCGAGTCGTAATCGGACACATTAAAGAAAGACAATTTGTGTTCGACGTAACCGTCGAGGGTTTTGTTTGATGTAACTAAATCTGAGAATTCGTAGACAAGTTTCGGCACAAATTCCGATGTCCAAGCAATTATAAATGCGTTTGATAGAACAGCAATAAATGTTAGAAACTTTAGGATACTGTACCAAGCTCCTATATCTTGAGCCTTAGTAGCTACAGGCCTTTTCCAGATATTGACAAATTTAATAGCGTCTAAACGAATCTCAACAATATTATTAAGTAGAGCCATTAGAGGTGCTAAAGGAAATGCGGCAACGAAAATCGTAATAAAACCGTATTGAATAACCATTTCTAGATACTCGTCAAATATAGTGTCAGGAGCCGGAGGAAGATCATTGTCCTGTTCCCATCTCATATATCTATATTGGAGAAAGGGAGGGGAAAGGGTTAAAATTTGCTAGAATTACAAGTAGAATGTAATTCTTACTTGTTTTCTTCTGTTTCATCCTTTGCAGTTCTAGACTTACAAAATTTAGCTAACCAAGGAATAGCAATCTCTTTGAAATTATTCAAAATTTGTTTACCAGTCATAATAATTGCCAATTGTATAAATAAGTCGACTATACAACCGGCTGGATCGCATTCATCCTGACGGTATTTTTTCAAGAAATACGTGGAAACATCGCCAGGTCTTCCTGAGAACTTTCCCTTGAAAAAGGCTATATAAAAGATAGAACCGTAGTAATTAACAAATTGAAAGAAGAACATCTTAAAGGTAAAGCTATCGTCGAATTTCGTTTGAGTTCTTGGAGACTCCATTTCAGTAAGCTTATAAGCCAATTTTTGATAAATCATATTTAATAGTGTTATAGCAATTAAATTAATAATCGCTCCAGTTATTGAAGTAATAATTCCAGCAAACTCTTGAATTTTTTCGTGATGAACTGCGTAAAAGACGCCTACTATAATCATTCTATAGACAATAACGCCAAATATTGCTGCTAGTACAAGGGCTATCATAAAAAGTATAACTGAAAAAGAGAAACATTTTCTTGTTGTTTTACTCCATACTGGCATATGAGGTTCCGCTTCGGCCGTTATAGGATTTATTCTAATATTCTTATTTTTCTTCTTTTTTGGTTTTAATTTGAATTCGTACTCGGGACGCATTTTTTCATCTTCTTCGAAGCCGGCCACGTCCCAATCGTATTGGAGGAGACATTCCTTTCGCTTCCAAAATTCAAGGAAGAATGTTGCCCATATTGCCATAAATACTGCGAAAGCAACTGTTGCATAATTGTCAAAAATTTGAGTAATTTTTGAATAGATACAGCTTCTATGAAGCCTTGTAAAAGTGCATCTTTCATCGCATTTAGGACATAGAACAATATCTCCTACTCCATTTGTATCACAGATATCTTTCCTAAAGAAACGGGTAAAACAAATATAAACATAGTAAAATATATATTAGTTTTTCTTACACTGGTTGATGACTGTTAAAAGTCAATATGCCATATATGAAAACTGCTAAGCCAACAAAAGCAGCAGGAACCAACATACCAGTATAGAAACCTAGCCACGCAAAGTATATCCCTATCTTTTCACCAAAGTATCGGCGAATGACGTCAAGAGGCTGATAGTGGAACATTTTACCCCACCGAGCCCAAGTTTCGACAAGACGCCTTCTGTCAACGTCGGGACCGTCAAAAAATTGTAAATTTTTTTTGATTTTTGCCGGAGGTAGTTCGTGAAGAGGAAAGTATGATTTGTAAATTCCTCTGTTAACAAGACCAGCTATTCCGTGTTTTAATGTATCATCTTTATCATTTTCAGGATATTTTGCTCTTTGAAGAAATTCATGAGCAATTAGACTTCTTTCAGCATTCGTAAAGAATGACTCTTCATTTTGAATATCAAATCTACAAAGGATAAAAGATTGTCAGTCTTTTACGAAATACACTAAATTATTGGTTTTTTGTCATACAAATTCATATCTTTCTTGGTAAAGATGGCTGAAAAAAAATCATCGTCCGGTCCAGTAATTACTTCGTTGGGTAGGAAACAGGGACACATTGCGCAATCAGCTCCAAAATCTTCTAAATCGGATCTCATTTCAAATTTTAGCCTCTTTTGTAATTTAATAAGTTCCGCTCCGCGTACAAGACCATCCCAGGTTACGTGGAGTTTAATAAAATTAGTTGTCTGATTAACGGAATTCTAAAATTAACAAGAAAAATAATTAATATAGGCTTAGAGTCAATTTAAATGTATAATTTATGCAATATATAGTATATTCGTAATTATTAATATAGAGTTTATAGGACTAGTGAATAATACGTTCAAGAATTAAACTAATGCTCTACGACTGTACTGTACATATAGTACATACATATTAGCATATACTATAAATTTATACGTATATACGTATATTGTTAATATACATAGTATGTATATTTACCGTTTTTGGCTCTACTTCTAATTCAATACCATGATTTTGCAATTCTTCTTCAAATTTTAGCTTTTGAAGTAATTTGAATTGAAGATCGTCTTCCGAATTTGGCAAATCTTCGTAGGTTATAATAAAGTCAATCCGTCTTCGTCCATCTCTGAAGAACATGGTATCCTTATTCTCCAATCCATTTGTATCAACGTAAGGCTAAAAACAATGATTTAAAAGAATTCATTAAATCCTTGTGAAAGACTGTATCAATTTAATTTTACGGAAATATCAATATCACACTCTTTATTAAGAACGGTTTTATAACCGGTATAGCTCATTTCTATCTTCCTGTAAAATGACCGTTCTTGTACAATACAACTTTGTCTTATCGATTAAAATAATATTACCAATCTAAAGGTCAACTTATCATAATAGCACTTTTAATTTATTCATTATTCTAACTTTTTACCTGTGATGGCGCTGCAAATCCATCATTGTGATTATCATCCATACCGTGTTCTTTATCTTCCACCCTGATATCTTTTAATCCTATATCGTTGTCTGAAGAAAAAAAAGAGGGGGTTGATTTAATGTAGAAGATAAGCTTAATACGAGTTAATGGATCATTTGTAAAAGTAAAAAAATCCTGTTTTTAAATGAAACCATATTCTACAGTATGTAAAGCTAAAAAAACTCTTACCTGTCATGGCTGGATTAGATATTCCCGAGTTTCGTGGACTACTATAATCTCTAGACGAATCTAGCGGCACTATGGAACGGTGGAAAAGAAAGGAAAAAACAAATATATTAACAAATAAATCAATGAATATATACGAATAACTTGTATATATTGTATATATAAATATACATATACATACATAAACAAGAAAAAGAAATCAAAATGTGAATAATAGACCGAGTATCGTTGCTCCTTTGTATATTTTTGGTGAAAATTAAAGAGAATTACTAAAAAGTATGAAAAAGGGAGAGAGAGAGAGAGAGAGGAAGAGAACGTTAAAATGATAAAAGGAAGGAAATAGAAGAAAATATAATATATAAATAAAAAAAAAAAAATATAAGCGTCTTCTAACTAATAAAAGTAAAATGTGTAAATATTCCACAATTCGTAAGTAATTGTTAACTACTAAAGAAATAATTCATTTTTTTCTATATATATCTATATATATATATATACTAATATATATATATATTATATGTTTGTCTATTAATATAAATAATAGAATCAGAATTAACTATTGATATGTAATTCTTTAGACAAAAGAATCTTTATAAGTGCTTAGGTCTATGAAAAAGATGAAACTAGGCTTTCTTTGTAGGGAAAAATTTAATACTGTCCAAACAGATAGCAGAAGAGAAAATAGGCGTGTTCTAAATGTTTCTCATATTTCTATGTATTAATCTACGGTATACAGTGCTAAGAATATACTTGTTGTGTATACAGTATTAGTTTTATATTGCTTTTCAGTTTGATATGAAAAAAAGACGTTAGATAGTACACTACGCATAATATATATATATATATATATATATATATATATATATATATATATATAAAATACGCAGAACAATAAACTTGTTAAGTTTTACTATACAAAGTAAACATTATATACTTATAGAATTACGTTGTATCTATTTACTAATATTGAAAAAGACACACTTTTCTCTATTATTAATACATTCCTTTATTTTATTCTGTTTCTAAATCTATCTCCTTACCTTCTTCTCAAACTTATTTTATATATTATCATTCTATTTATACTGTATACATTTTTTGTATAGACTTCTAATTCAAAAGGATTTTTACTTGAAACTGTTACCTACCACAGCAGCAAATTGTCAAACACTTAACGCACGATCTTCTAGCTGTCATCAATATTTACATGTAAATTACAACCATTATTTTTTATGTTTTAGTCATTCAACAATCAAAATAATTTGCCAGATTTATTGTTTTCTTTTTAGAAGCTCCAAGTATTAATTAGACGCCTAAAAGCGCTTTCATTTTGCAGGTTTTAAGTATTATTCTATCTTTGACGCGAAAAGATTATATTGAAGCAAAAAACTCTTTTGACTATCGTATGTAAAGGCTAATCTATAATATCTGTCAGTGGTATGGGCAATTTAGGACGGGCCTATCAAAAAAATATAATCTAGGTTTCGCAACGATGATAGAGAAAAAAAAATAAGTTTTTTCAGAAGAAAATATATCACCTGTAGATGGCGTATAGAGAAAATAATGCTTATTCCATAGCCGTTTTGCTTATTAGCAAAATAGGAGTGGAATAGATGAAAATTTTTTTGATTTGCTTAGTCATTGAGAGAGATTGCAAAGAAAAAAAGTAAGAGAGGGCCTTCCCACCTCCCTCTTTTACATCCCTGTATGAATTTCTATACTTAGATATGTCCGTTACTAACAGAAAGAAGTTAAATACTGTATTAAAATGTCATTTAATAGATGGATTCTCCCTTTCTTTTTGTAAAATCATCAAAAAACATCACCCTTGTTCAAACTACTCGATTGAATTCATTAATTGAATATAATTAAAGAATACATTTAATATGTTTACCATTATAATATTGAGTATTAAATAATTCATTGAAAATTGATAAATTGTATAAAATGAAAAGATCCGGAAACGGGGCGAGTATTGCCTTTTCTCAGAAGGATACGAAATGTCTTTTCCCACTAGGCTCTTTTACCCACCCATTTCCTATGAATAAGTCATTTTAGGCTTTTTTTATTTTAGTCATTTTAGAAAAATGATCAACTCGGCTATGTTTCTTTAATTATGAATAAATTAACACTACAACGAAATGTGTAATAATTCAATTTTCTTTTATAAATGATAAAGAAGGTTAACAAGAACTTAATGGCGTATTTACGCCTTTTTTTTGCTTTTAGTTACCTTATTTTTAATTAGACAAGACAGTAAAAGTGGAAAAGATGTTAAAGTTATAGTTAACAAGATAATAATAATAATAAAAGAGAATGGCGATTTCAACGAAACCATCATAAATTTACTTGAAAGAATTCAGCTATGAATAGATTTATATTGATAGATTCATTATATTGAAAACGTTCACGGACTATAGGTTGTATATCTTTAAAACAATTAGGAAGAAAGTACAACTTACCATTGGAGTTGTATGACATAACGTCGTTTTTTGGGAAGATCTCAGTAGTTAGGTATATAACTCATATACACGCGCACTCTTACACACACCCTTGGTATATTGGAAAGGTGAATAGCTATGTTTTATACTAAAGCAAACCTATTGATCATTTAATAATATTGAAAAAAGCCGTTGGTCTATTCCCTTTGCGCAAAGTCTCTGTCCTCTCTCCCCTTCCCCCTCTTTCTCTCTCTTTCTCTTTCATAAATCTCTATTATTACTTTACTTTTTATTAAAGAATATCTACTTAAAATCACTTCTTAAAATGTTAACCATATAATGAGCTTCGCAACCGTCAATTAAATTCCGATATAATCGATTACCTAATCGATAAATTTCATTTCCAATTTCATCAATAAATTATATCTGCAAGATTTTTTTGTATTATGATCACAGTGCTTTAAAAGTAACATATTTACTTTAAAGACAGAGAGAGAGAGAGAGACGTTCACGCACACACAGAGAAAGACACGCCGACAGACAGCCAGATAGACTGATAGGAAGACAAAAACCAAACATTTTATCAGCAAGTGAAATATATTAACGCATAGTTTTTATAATAAATGAAAGAACAAAGCGAAGAAATAAACAAAAAATAACCAAATAAACAATAAAAGACAGACAATAAAAAAATGCCATAGGGAATTTTAATACTTATTTTTTTAATACTTTAGCTGGTGTGCTCAAGGAGGAAAAATATTTTTCTTTTCTAAGTTTTACTTCTTTAAACGAATTAAAAATAATATTACAATAAAAGTTACATATACTGTTTATTAATATATGAAAACCACACATATTCTCTTCTCCATCTTCATCTTTATGAATATCACTTTGCTTTTTGTTCTGTTTTGTTCTTGTTTAAGTTTTATCTTTATTTCAACATTCGTCAACTGCAGCGAAAATTGCAGGAACTGTGTAAGGACTGTGGTGAATGCCGAAAGAAAAGGCTGGCGCCTGTTTCTTGTGAATAATAACTTTCTCTGGAGAATGTTGACCTGGTCCTGGCTTTCTTGTTGCATCACCAGGAGGAACATGTCTGCTTGTCATGCTGTGTTTGATATTTTTTTTTAGATAATTGTTTTGCAAATAATTACCTTTAATTGGATATTCAATTGTTTTGTACCTGTATAACGGCTCTCTAGACTTAAAAACATTGGGATCAGTTACGTTATAATTTCCAGGTCCAGGTGTTTTTTGCAGATCTTCATCAAAGCCTCCTATTTTTGGTCTAGAATATAAACTAAATTTTGGAGCTTGTTCCTTTCCAGCTTCGATCGATCTACCCAAGAGCGAAGGTAAGCTATAGTTGTTGGGTGCAGGGTTCTTATCCTCCTTTCTCATTTTGGTTCTGCTTCCCATAGTGTAGGCTGGTGCCCTTGGTGAAGCCGAAGGTCCAGATTTCTCAGGCGAGTAAGAGCCCGCTCCAGGCGCTTTAAATGTCTTTGGTGTTTTCGGTCTAGACTTCTGTGTAAAACAGGGCGCCCCGTCCTTTCCTGGTTAAGTAGAATTATTAATCTCAATTGCAAATTATTCATGCAAATAATGGAACATGTCGTTAAGAAAGAGCTTGTAAATAATTACCTGTTCTAGTTACTTCTGATGGCAAGGAATAAACAGGTCCAGGACTAGAATTGGTAGACAGTTTTCCATGCCTTATACCAAACTTCCAAGACGGTCTTTTTTCTCTAGTAAAATCATGGCTTTGCGAACCAATGGTAGACGGCAAGGAATAAGTTGCAGGACCTGGGCTATTATATTCAGCCATAATAGGTTGTCTAGGTTTCGTGTATTCGTATCCTCCCATATTTGCTGTTTAAAAATGAAAATAATGATAGTAACTACAATACTAAAGAATACTTTTAAGAGAAGAAACAAAAACAAAGTAAGATTACGGAGTGAAGAGTATGAAGAGCATTATATTCTTAAGCAAATAATAGAAAAAAAGTATAAACTGCCGGGAATTAAGTGATTTCCTTTGATTTATTTTTTTTTAAATCCGGATTTATTCGGCCCTTAGCCACGTATTAACCTAGCAATTTATGTTATTGAATAAAGTGTCAATCACCGCCAAAAATTTTGAAATTCTTCAAATAAATTCACAAAGAGAGAAAATAAAAGATAAAATTAATATGTTCAATTTGAATATATTAATATAATTCATTCTTATTCTTCATTCCATATTTAAAAAGGAGAAAACACCAATCTTTAATTAATCTATAATCCAGTAGACTTGTACTTATGAAAAGGAAATTATGAAAAAGAGAAACAAACATGACCAAACAACGTTCTGTGTAGGCTTATACTATTCATAGGCGTCTCTCTATAAGCAATTCGGTTGGACAAAAGAAAATCGAAGTGCACGAACAATAAGTTCTACTTTTTGAATGAGTGAGATTAATGTCGGTTTTTTGAATGTTATGCGATGTCTAATATTTGGTTAATACCTATTAATTATGCTTTTCTAAGCCAGTTAGAAGTGACTTCAACTGTTCTGATTACGTTCCAACACTATTTCCATTTGATTAATAGCGCACAAAAAATGATGTAAATAGTTAAACATTCAATTCAAATTAGCCTTTTTTCGAATATCAGTTACATTGACCTTGCTGAAATCTTATATAAGATACGACTAGTTAGAGAATGACGCGTGGGAAAAAAAACTGCCAACTTTGACAAGCGAGTTTGTCTCCTTCCTTCTGACGTGTTAGAAAAGTTCGTTTTAATAAGATTTAACTCACCTGTTCTTAATTAACCAGTTAACCACTCAAGCGCTCTTGGATGGTGTGTGAACTGAAGCGGTTTCCTTAGATACTTGGCTAGGTGGCGCTACAGTTATTTTAATTAGCTGATCTAGCTCTATATATTGTATTGAAGTGTTCATAAATAGGAAAGACAGAAAATACAAAGCTGTTTTGGAGAGGCTAATAAATAATATATATTCATTTTTTATAGAGATTATATTTTGTATAGAAAATTCTAAATGAAAATAAAAATTCAGATCAGTAGTCCATATTTTAATGACTTGTAGTTTTCTTTCTATTACCAATTCTTGTCTCTTCTTTTTGTCTCCTGTGTGTCTGTATACGTGTAAAAGAGCGAGGGAGAGAGAGAGAGCTAAGGGATGTAACACTCTCTACGCTTTCTGCCTCTTCCTTTTCTTCGTTTTTTTCTCTATTTCATTCTATTCTTATTTATGAGCATCAGATTCTTAGCATACATTTTATTCCACCAGCTCACATTGTAATAACCGAAGTGATAAGCAAATATTGAAACGGCAATTGGAACTACTAATCTTATAGGCTTTCCACCGACTCATTTTTTACACACGATACTATTGCCATCTCTCGGTTCTTTCTTAATTAATTAAGATAAGGGTATTTATACACATTTAATATATAATATTACATATTGACAATAACTGTGGGCTGTTTTCAAGATTGTGCTCTACTTTTTTATTATTCCATTTCTTCTTCCGCCTACACTAGTTTGTCCCGTCTTACTTTGTATATTCTGTGTACAGTATATTTATTCCACTGTCTCTATTTCAATCATGTTCTAAACTCTGATACATAAATATTATTTAAAGTCTATTTACAAGAAATTAATCTATTTTCTATAGTAATGTATGAAAGTCGTGATAGAGCTCAGAAATTGATCATTAGATCAATTATCATGGAAATCTAATAAATAAATAAAAATGCTCCTTATTTTTCCTTCTTTCTCGCTCTTCTTTTCCTCCTTCTCGACTCTTTTCGTCTGATTGAATTCCTTATCTTTTTTTCATTATTCGAAAATTCAAAATTGATGAATATATCTAATTATACGCACTTCCAATTTGTTGATAAAGTTGTTAAGCGTCTATTCTCTAGGCAAGAAAGATTTACATTTGAAAAGGGTTTTCCTATTAATCCCACAGGAAGCTGTGTTTGGCAGAAATGTGTTAAAAGTATATAGTATAAACCGCAATTGATAACATGAAAAGGGGTCATTTTGAGCTGAGTATAAAATACAACAAGAATAAATAAATGTCATTTAGGAAAATTACCAACTGCAATTAACTAGACTGTTTTTTTTTTATCTCTAATTAAGTCCTCTATATAAGCAAATTGTTATCAGTTTCTCGCCGCATATATACGCATATATATATATATCTATTATTATTCTCGTTAGTGATAGTAGACAGTGTTTCTTATAACTTTGAAACAATCAGATTTTTATAACAGTGCTTATTATAAAGATAAAGACAATACAAAAGAGAACAATGAGAGAAATTGTACACATTCAAGCTGGCCAATGTGGTAATCAGGTTGGTACCAAGTTTTGGGAAGTCATTTCCGGAGAACACGGTATTGGACCCGATGGAAGATTTGATGCAGAATCCGATGCGGCGCAATCTTTTAATAAAGAATTACTATTGGAAAGAAGTTCGGTTTATTTTAACGAGGCAGAAGACGGAAATTTCGTACCCAGATCAATTTGTGTTGATTTAGAACCGGGAACGATCGACGTATTGAAGGGAAGTTTAATGGGCAGAATGTATAGGCCTGACAACATGGTTTGCGCCCAAAGTGGTGCCGGAAATAATTGGGCTAAAGGTCAGTCAAAGGAGAAATTTGAATAACAATTTAATTCCCTTTGATTTTTACTGCAGGCCACTATACCGAGGGAGCGGAATTAGTTGATACAGTTCTCGAAGTTGTTAGGAAAGAGACCGAAGCCTGCGATTGTCTTCAAGGCTTCCAACTATGTCATTCATTAGGAGGAGGAACTGGATCTGGTATGGGAACTTTACTCATTTCAAAGATTAGGGAAGAGTTCCCAGATAGAATTATGAATACTTATTCTGTTGCACCATCTCCCAAGGTAAGAGTTAACAATGTTTCGCTGGTTAAATATATATTATTAAAAACTAGAAAATTATGTGTAATTCTCCTAAAAGGTTTCCGATACCGTTGTAGAGCCGTATAACGCCACATTATCCATTCATCAGCTCATTGAAAACACGGATGAAACCTATTGCATAGACAACGAAGCTCTTTACGATATTTGTCATAGAACATTAAAATTGTCCCAACCGAATTATGGAGACTTAAATCGATTGGTTTCTTCTACAATGTCAGGAGTGACAACCTGCTTAAGGTTTCCCGGCCAACTAAACGCCGACCTTCGAAAATTAGCTGTTAACATGGTTCCTTTCCCTCGGCTCCACTTTTTTATAACTGGTTTTGCTCCTCTAACTGCTGCACAAAGCCAGGCCTATAGATCCCTAACTGTAGCTGATTTGACCCAGCAGTTGTTCGATTCCAAGAATATGATGGCTGCTTGTGATCCTCGTCACGGCAAATATCTGACTGTTGCTGCCATGTTTCGGGGTAAAATGTCAATGAAAGAGGTTGAAGATCAGATGCTTAGCGTACAAAATAAGAATAACAGCTATTTTGTCGAATGGATTCCGAATAATGTGAAAACGGCAGTTTGCGATGTTCCTCCGAAAGGCCTAAAATTATCCGCAACGTTCGTTGGTAATAGCACATCGATTCAGGAAATGTTTAAGAGAATTCATGAGCAATTTACTGCAATGTTTAAAAGAAAGGCTTTTCTACATTGGTACACTGGAGAAGGAATGGACGAGATGGAATTTAATGAAGCAGCCTCTAATCTAGTTGATTTGGTTTCAGAGTATGAGCAGTATCAATCGGCAGAAGTCGAAGATGACATGCAAGAAATCGGTGATGAAGAGTACCTCGATTAATGTTCCCCCATTGGTTAATGGTTTTTTTCGTTCTACATCTAGTGTCTTTTTTTTTTAATGTTTTTTATTAATCAGTTAATTAATTAATGATTATTAGATTCTTTGAATATTATAATATTAGTAGTCAGAATTAATTTTTAATAAAATTAAAAGAGTATATTAGTTAATGAAAAAGATAGTAAGAAAGTACACAGTACATCAAAAAATTGCAATATAATACTTTTGTATTTTCCAATTTCTATATAAATAAAACATGTATATATACTAATATATGTATATATAGTATGAAGGGGCTTAACTTGTAGGTGTAATATATATATATATATATATAGTAATACATACTGTACATGCATATACCTTTTATATTCATTAAGGAATTAAAGACATTTTTATGATTTAGTCTCATTTTTTATGATTGTTAATAGAAATGTTTTGCTCTTCTGCAAGACGACCAAATTGAGAATTCATAAGAACGACACCAATCGAGAAAGAAACAAGGGAATACGTATATACTATATATTTTAATTGTAAACATTTCAATGCTTTAAAATTCCCATTTGCTTTTTAGACTGGTCATTTTTGAATTCATAATTCTTAACTTCATGCATTTCAATACTGGGGTTACTACCGGCTCCATTTCCATTTCCAGTTCCATTAATACTGGGCCTAGAGTCAAAATGACTAATCTGCGTATTTTGGTAAGCACTATCTCTTCTGGGCGCCTTGCAGCAAGGGCAAGAGATTCTTAGGTGTGTCATCACTTCGCTATTGAAGAAACAGAAGATAAGGGAGACGAAAATGCCCTGTGGGAAAAGTGGAAGAGAAAGAGTTATAGGGTATAATTGATGATAATTGAGAAGAAAACATTTGAGGGAAAAATAATCCTAAAGAGATATAGGAGAGAAAAAGTAAAAGTTTGCCGCTAACAAAGTTAATAATAAGAAATAGAAGAGAATTAATTAGGTTTCTGAGAATAAGAAATATCGTCCCAGCCTACACATTGCATGTCCTACTAATTTCATTCATAGAAAGTATTTTGCTTCGGTTTACTTGCGAATTAGTGACGAAAACGTGCACGCCTTCATAAATCTCTTTTCCTGCTGCGCCTCTTGGAGGATTATAAATTGTTAGAAAAAATTGTAGCCCAAATAAAGGTACCAACATAAAAGCGGCTTTTAATCCTCGTCTATAAAAATAAATAAATGTTTTCCTTTAAATATCACGTTTCTCCTTAAAAATCAAAGTCACTACCTGAAATTAGACGGCTCGTGTGGATGCGAATGCAATTGAAATAGCAGAATTCTAAGGATATTGCAGAGAAAGATGAGATTAATCTGTGAAAAGTATTTAGAAATATAAAAACAGTTGTTGTCTTTGGTTAAAATGAGGGATGTTTTTATTTTGTCGTCTTTATAACGAACCGTTAGACACAATAAATTTGGAACGTAATAAATCCATTGATAATTTCCGTAACTTTGTGCCCAACAACTGTGACAAATTATCTGTTAATTGTACGGTAAATAGTAAAAAGATAATGGGAAACGTACCTTTCGTTCGCCAACACAGCCCGGATGATGGCGTAAGCGGTTACCGCGAAAACTGGGAATCCTGTTAGAATAAAAATTGTAATATAATAGTTTTAAGTAGATATAATGAGAAAGGAAACAAATGAAGCATATAAGTAGAGCGGAATAGTCGAAGGGAAATTTTAGACAGGGCGAGAAGAAGAGGAAATAGGCTGGAGATGAAAAGAGAAAGAGAATGAGACAGAGAGAAAGAGAAAGAGCGAGTGAAAGTCTAAGATAGGAGATGATGAACCGTAAGATCGAACGAGTCAGCGAGTGTCTGAATAAAATAGATAGAAATGGAAAGGAAAAAGGATTACAAAAAAGAGAAACAAGATAGACGAAATACGAAGAGCCAGCTAACTCTATCTAGAGATAGGCAGCTAGCAGACAGTTTAGAATTTGAGTGGGAATGAGGAAAAATATTTTTAACGCAATGAATAATTTATACTTTAAATAGAGCTTAATAACTGGTACCTCTTCAATACATATATATATATATATACACTGTATATATATATATATTGTATATACAGTAAAGATAGATAGTATATATACAGTATACATATATTCTAATATATATACTGACCCCAGCCTATGAAGTATAGTGGCAGGAGTGTTTTCGGTGGCTCAAAAGCCTGCGTGATGAGTCTGTGCAGATAATATCCTTCGCAAAACATCCATAAATATATGCACGCCATAAAGTATATCTTGAAATAGGACAAAAGACGGCACCAAACCTAAAAATAGACACGTAAAAAAAGGAAAAACAAAAAATAAGCTCTTTCAACATCTTCTTTAATTTGAGGAGTTACGCGCTCTTTTTTCGAATAATTGCTTAATTAATTAATTAATTACCGGATTTCTTTGAAAAGCTGTCTCCGAATATCTTTCGTTCAGTAACATATCCAAATGAACAAGTGTTGTCCACAGGATGTTAGTTGTTGAATAAGCAATCAATGACACAAAGAAATGAATATGTAATTTGACTCTATCTTGCCTTCTCAAATCTCTGAATGTTAAAAAAGAGTAATTTACCTTTTGGTTCCATCTTAACATATAAAAAGGTAGATATAATTTGCTTACTTGTAAATACAAAAAATAATTATGGCTGGCACTAGGCAGACAATACTGGCAATACTGGCACCCAAACTAATGTAACCAGATATGATGGTCTCATCCTTAGTTAGGCACGAAGTGTAATCAGTCCAGGGACGTTTTTTTTTCTTTAGCCAAGTTGCATTTACCAAACAGGTTTTCTCAGCACGTTCTGTAAGAAGGAAGTTTTTTAATTGGTTAAATAAAACTCATCAATAAAGGCAATTAAGATTGCTTTCTAATATAGCTTTTATTTTTTTATTATTTATTTTTAGAGGTTTGTCTATTCCCTCTTTATTCCATAATATTGTTTCTATTTATAACAAAGTGGAAACAAACTTTCTGCCTTATAAGTTCGCAGAGACAAAAGAAAAGAGTTGTAGAAAAGAGGAAGAAGAAAACTTTTTTGTGGTTTCGTTAAGAAAAATAATTTCACCATTAATTATTCTCTTTCTTCCCCTCTCCTCTTAAAAAATGTATGAACATTGATTAATAAATGTTTTCTTTTTCCTTTACTGCTTCTTTGTTAGTTTTCAAGTTTTTAATTACATAATTGACAACACATATACATGTCTATATATATATACTGTATAGTTTATATATTCATATTAGCTTCACTTCTTAACTAGTCTGCTTTCTATTTACAAAGGCTTACGAAAAAATCGATAATTTTTTTAAAGAAACTTGTCACGTGACCGACTAGAAATTACAGCTTCTGAAAGCTTATAACATTATGGAGAGAAAGCTTTTTTCATTTTTTTTTAAAAAAAAAAAGACCCTGTTTCTAGTGCATGTAACAATATATTACCGCATGTACTATTTATCTTAAGTGAAAGCTTGCGGAACTAAAGTGAAATCAGTTGATTCTCTTCTCTCTTTACTCAGACGCTTTCGCAACAGAAAGCCGCTAACTTTTCCCCCTCTCTGTCGAAAATCACTTCTCCCTTTCTTTTCCTATTTCCTCTTTGTTTAGCTATCTATCTACCTATTTATCTATTATGCTTATTTCTTACTCTTCTTCGCGTCTCTTTCTAATAGACCTACCCGTCTCGTTCAATATGAAAATATAATTAAGCACGCTCAAAGGTGTACGGGACTTGTTATATTTTTTTACTTACGTCATCATCTTGAGGTGCTCAACTGTCAATTAAGCGTGTAAACAATAGCACCTGAGAGAAATCATAAAATACCTACTTATTAATCTATTGAAAATTGCCGCCTATCTAATATTCATAGAAGCTAAAAGATTGTCGACTAGCTGTGAAAATATTTATTGCATTGAGTGCTAAGTTTTATAATCAGTATTAAGATAAAAATTTGATACGAAAAGCGTGAATATTCAAAGAGGGATTGAAAATTGTTTAACACAGGCCTATTAATAAAAGATAACATACTAAATAGTATACTTCAAAGGTTTTAAAAAAATATGTATCTAAGCATAAATATTCCATAAGTACTTTTAGAAAGAGAGAGAGAGAGAGAGAGGGAGGGGAGGGGGGAATCGAGCAAGATAATTGTTTTGCTTATTTATTAATTGTTTATTTTCTTTCTAAAGCAGAAAAGCTTTCCTCCTAAATGGCCAAGAAAATGTATTTTTATCTACAATTTCTATATTTATTGGAGGCCTAAGCTACAACTTTCTTGACCTACTATAATATACATATATATATATATATATATATATATATATATATATATACAGTATATATACTTTTAAATAATCTCTCTATTTGCTACGATAAAAAAATACTACCTTTCTATAATTAGTGATTGCCTGGTATTGTATTTATAGACATATCTAAAGAAATGTTATACTTTTAATATGTATCGCTTATATATACTTATTAATCGTAGAATGATACTATACATTTCTTATATATTATATAAGTGTATTAGTATGCAAGCGTATAGTGTATTTTTATTAATAGCTACTGAGAATATATTATACTGTATAGTCTACAATCGTACAAGTAAAGTACATAAGCTTTTTTTAGCCCTTTGCCTTGTCTTATTCCACTTAAATAAAAAGAATATGAAAAAGCAACACAATAGCTCACATTCTTTTTAAAAATTTTTAAAAGATAGAAAGAAGAAAGGTACTGTCCTCTAAACCGGAAGTTTGAATTGTCTCTCTATACGCTTACACTTACAAGCATCCTATGTTATATACTTTAGCTTATTAGTAAAAATATTTACAATTTAATGATTGAAAAAAAAAACATGATATAAATAAGATTAGGCCTATTAAATAATGTATTTATACATTAGAAATAATTGCCTTGAGTTGTCGACAATTACCTAATTAACATTCCTCTGTAGGTTTTTACTGATTGACCTTAAGCTACGGCTACATCTGCCTTATCGTTTATTATAAAGAGATTAAAGAGTTTGTAAATTTTTTAAATACTATGTAGATTTATAGTGGAAACTCGAATAAAGTAAACCAACATTCGTTTCAACTTCTCATACAACTTAAAAAGTTATTAACTATATCCACCCGATTTAACCTTTGGCTAATACTCAAAGACAGATGGATGACGTTTTAGTTAATTTTCCTTTCGTGTATAAATACTCCATTTGGTAAAGAAAATACTAATGAAAGAGGACGATATTAGCAGGAAGTTGGTATATTTTTCATCTAGACAATGTAATGGTTTGTTATTTGATAAGGTACTTACTGGTAGTTACCATATTGGGCACGAAATCGGGACATTGCTGATAAGTATGATGGCCAGCTTTCTGCTGATTCCAGCATTTATATCCATCCCAAATGGCGTGACACGAGTCAGGTGTGTTTTTAGCCTTTCTTTGAAGCTTACAACATTTTATAGCATCTCTACAGCAAGTTTTCCATCTGTCACAGTGATCCTTTTTCATACCAAACGCGCACACTTTATCGATAGTTGAGACGTTATCCGCTCTTGGACGGTGAATACTTTTGGATGAGTTACTTATCAGCAAAAGATAAGGATTCTAGTAATAAGACGCCCAGAGTTTTATATACCTTTGAAAGAGCCGTCATTTATATAACGTTTAGGAGAAACTATGATAATATGAATGTACTCAGCTAGTCTACATCGTGTTTACGAAAAGACGGTTTTATTTATAAACAATCATTTTTAATAGAAATACAAACAAAAAGAGAATGAATAAAACTCGAATTTTTCTTTTTGTTTGTAGAAAATGAATTGTTGTAGCCTTGTTTTTTTTCTTAATTAACATTGGAAATTGATTTTTTTTC
The DNA here is from genome assembly GCA_904063045.1 of Dimorphilus gyrociliatus. Classification (NCBI taxonomy): domain Eukaryota; kingdom Metazoa; phylum Annelida; class Polychaeta; family Dinophilidae; genus Dimorphilus; species Dimorphilus gyrociliatus. Next base: position 151,899 of record CAJFCJ010000032.1, on the reverse strand, counting down.
CTGTTTTAAGCGATAAGAATGTATGTGATTGATCTGACGGTAATTAAAAGGTTTTTGAAGAACACGTTTTCTCTGAACATTCTCTCTTTTACAATCGATAATTGAACTGTGTTCAATAGTTTTTAGTACTTACCGAGAAAATAGATATTGTTAACAAAAAAAGAACTCTTAACCTTAAATACCAGACAAAAATAGCGAGTGATAAGAGAGCGAGAGATTGCCGGGGGCAGGAGGGAGGGAAGGGGAGAGAGAGAAAGTGGGTTAGGCAGGTAAATCAGGAAAAATGATCATAACAGATTAAAAGTTAATTGTACTGATTGTTTTATCCATAAAATAATAATTAAGTAAATAAATTTCTGTTAATTGCTTGAAAATTCTAATGATTTTTTTTCCCTTAACAGTTTCATTATTAAATATTTCTTGGAAGTTTTTGTCTAGTCTCCCCCACTTTTTGTGTTATAATCATTTATTTTCTTCGCGGAAGTAACCTTTAGGTTAAAAGTTCCTTTTTACTAGAATAGATCTCTCTTATTCTTTTAATACAAAATATACAATTTTTTCCATAGATATAATAATACTTTAAGACTAAAAAAAATGAATCTATCAAAAACAAAAGGCACGAGATAGATCAATCACGCAACTGTGCAATAATTGAGGGGGAAAAAAGCCACTCTATATCTTTACTGCTTAAACTTGCGTATAAATTTCTTATATAATACTTTACTATTTTTAGATTAATATCTATAAAATATGAAGCATCAGTTTCCCTTTTCTTTTGTTATATTAATATATAGCTTTTTGTTTTTATTTCGCCCAAAGATTCCTCCTTTTCAACTCTTTTTGTGCGTTACTGTGTTTTTTTTTTGTTTAATTTAACATTAAGGCGTCTTGCGTCATTATTACTAGAGTGACTGAAGAAAAGTTGAATATGGCCGTCATCCCAGGATACTTGAACAATGGTGATAGGAACGAAAAACAGGTAACGCATCCTCGAACCGGAAAACTCTTTGCGTCAACTTGACCAAATTTATCGTGGCATTTGTAGTCCTCAACTTGGGTCGAGGCATTCTGAATAATTAAAAAAATCTATTTTAAAGAGTTAAATATGTTTATAATCAAGTTAGGCTTAGTTTGCTCTCTCGCACCAATGTCTAGTTAAGTATTTTAGTCATTTTGTGTTTATTTAATGTTTGTTCTAACTAAATTTATGTAACTTGTCTACTTAATTTCATCTAGTTTAAATAATTTGACCTTTAGTTTTCGTGTCTCATCATGATAAATGCTTTAATCTCATCTCATGGAAATATTGAATAGCTCTCTCGCCTTTTTCTTCCTTTCCCTTCCTCCCCTCTGTCTGTCTGCCTCTTTATCTCTCGCTCGCTCCCTCTCGCTCTCCCTTTCCCTCTCTTTCTCTCTTGCTTCCCTAAAAGTTGATTGAAGATAGATGAAAAAGCCTCATTTGAATAATAGCTTAAGAAGAGAGTTGAGGACAATGTCTTACTTTATGTACTGAGCGTAAATATGCTATAATGCATAATGTAGAATGTATATTGTAGAATAGTAAATGTACATTATGATATGAAAAAGTAAAGTTGTTAATAGCAAGTCATGTACGGAACGTTAAAAGGGTAAGGTTGTTTGAATAGGCTAAAATTGTTAGGAAACATTGATCGCATCCTAAACTCGATTGCCAATGCTATTTATAGTGGTTTGACTGTATATACTCATATACGTGTTTTTACTTTCGTATAATATTTCCTGTAGAAAGATGACGTGTTAAGAATAATTATGTGTACTTTCACCTTAGCTTGCGAACAATAGCAGCAAAAATTTTGTAATGTTATTGTCATTATCTTAAAAAATATAAATTAAGGTTAAGAGTTAAGTTTCATTCCTTCTTACTCCCGTAAACATAAAAAGAAAATGTGGGATAATAAATAAGGAAATTGCACTCTGGCCCCTAATACCTAAGCCAAAGTCTCCTCGTGAGTTTAGCATCTCAATTAGTCCTATTCCAAATAGACCTCCTGAGGAGCAAAGTGTTAGCATTTCGTCGCTTTTCCCCCTTTTTATTACTAGCCCAAGAAGAGCTTAAAATTGTTATTTAGTGTTAAAAGTCATGAATTCTTGATGATATTTTATTTATTCTTTGGCCTCATTTTGATTTAGTGAAGATTTTATTTAAAAAACTAAATGATAAAAAGAAGAAAAAGAAAAGAGGCTAAATATTTATTTATACTAATATAATATATATTATTTCCTTAATTAGATTACGTTAATGAACTTCGGGAAATGATTCACTAATCAGCTTTTACACATAATTTATAATGGATATATTTAAGATTAATTTATGCGCACAGCTTCTCTTCAGCTTAAAACAAAATCCTAACAATAACAAACTACCTTAAAGCCTTTCTAATTGTAGTTAATTTAATAAATCAATTAAATAGGAGAGAAGTTGAAAATATTTGCTAGAGCTCACTAAACTTTTCTCCTAATACAAAATGGCCGTCCAATAGCAGAGCTGGCATCACTTTCCTTCCCCATTATCTTTACCTATTGTACTTTGCCATTGTTCTTTGATCGCTACGTAAGCGGGAAATTCGATGAAACTTCTCTCTCTCTAATAGACATCTAACAACTGTATGACGCTAAAGGGCAAAAACTAGCCTTTTCCTATTTTTTCTAGTAAAGATAAATAGCCAAAATTTCCGTATTCATTATTAATAGCAACGACATAGGTTAAATTTAACAAGTAAAGCACAGAACGTGTCCTATATTTATATTTATTCTATTTAAAGCATATTACAGTTATTAATAGTCTGTACTTTTACTAATTCTTATTCCGCCTGTAATGGTCTAATATACTTCATACATATGATTCTTTAATATATCACCATCTGTGCGACCTTACGTCTAGGAATATTTTCTCCATAGGTTACGGAATTGGTTAGAGGCATAATTTGACAATTTCCTTTTAGCCTTGCAGGCTAGCTGGGGAGTTGGTAAGTAAAAGAGACAAAGTGTATATCCTCTCTCCTTAGATTCCTGTCAATCTTAACCTATGGCTGTCAACCTCACCCCAAAAGTACACGTGTAAATCATACTACTATTAGATATTATAAAGTAAGAGGAAGAAAATGAATAGTTTATTGATGGAATAATTTAAAAAACGAATGCGCTACTTCAGTGTCGAAAACTTTTATCACTTTTCTCCTAACCAATTCTGTTGCTTCGTTAACAAGATAAAGGTTTTAATCTCTCTCTTCTCTCTTTCAAAGAGAATGATTAATGGTTTTTGAATCGTTTCAGAAAGTGAAAATATCATTAGCATTCGTGATCTATCAGTTGTACTAAGTACGCACGCCAGTAAAACAGCAAAATAAAAACGAATACAACATTTCAAATTGCAATATGCTAATGTTTTTCATGACTAGGAAACGATTTTATTAAATCATGCATATATGTAAGAATGAATATTTAATGGCAACAAAAACTCTCCCTGTAAGTATCTAATAGAGTACAAATACTTTATATAACGTATATTCTATAAAAAGGTCTATATGGATAATGAAGCAAAATATGTTTTATATAAATATTCTACCATATTAATTTATTGCTTAAACTCTAATACTGTCTATATGTAAACTATGTAATAGAAGAAGAAGAGACGAGAAGATCAAAGGAAAAATTTAGAATAAAGTATATAGTATATAAATATTATAAGAAAATATATAGATATACCATAATACAGTTTATACGAAACAACGGTGGAGAGGTGTATAAAGTTTTGCTTATGAATATTAATGCTTATTAAACGATTTCTTAAGGTGTAACTGTACTATTATTAGTGAGTGTGTGAGCAAGTCAGAAAGAAAAGGAAAGAGAAAACGACAGTGAGACCGGAATACAGGTAGACCATAGGATGTTAATTAAAACAAAAGCCTATAGAATAGAGAATGCATAGAGAGACAAATGATTGTGAGAGAGAGAGAGACAAAGAGAGAGAGAAAAGACAAATTATAAATATATAAACAAATCCATGTAATAGTATTTATAGTAATTTTATGTCTAGCTAAACATTGTTTTGGTATGAAAAGATTCGATCAAAACTGGAGCATTGAGAATTAAAAGTAAGGAAATTCTAATCAATTGCTCTGTAGATGCCTTACAATTTGACTTAAATATCTTTTAAGAAAATTCTAACTCCTATTTAACGGTATAAAGGTTACGAATTGATTAAGTGAGAAAACGGATAAGGAAACTTTAATTAAATCCTATGAATGGATTTGTATGAAAATTGTTCTTGGAAAACATTTCACAATTCGTTTATTTTCCACTCATAACTAGGTAATTAGCTATTGTTAAGCGAAGAGAAAAGAGGCACAAGTATCCTTCAACTGTTTTATTAAATAGATGACATTACGACTTCTCCCTAATTAATTAGACAAAAGTTACACATTTTTTTCTCAAAGATATCAAAACCATCGGAAATACTACTTCCGTTATCAAGTCTAGATTCCTTCCTATATCTTTACAACCCTTTTTATGTACTCTTTCTTTATCAAAGATTAAGCATATACACACACTCGTATAAAAACCTTTTTAACAGAAATAATTTCTTTCTTGCAATTATCAACGTGCTTAGATAAGACACTGATATCGATTATATTTATTTTAGCAATAGCACAACGAAAAATAATCTGGCCTAAATTTATAGCCCTCAATTTTTGGCAGACTCTTCTAATTAAAGACGCTAAATTGACGAAGAAAGAGGATAAATTACAGTTGGAGAGGAAAAGAGGTGAAGGAAGGCATAACGTATCAAAGCAAAAATTCATTCATCGATATTAGAGAGGAGGAATATAACGAATTAAAAGTATTAGAGATCATGAGAAAAGAGAAATGGAAAAGAAAGAGGCTAAATCAAAATCAAGACAGGAAAAGAAATAAAAGTGTGATCACAATCCGTATAACTAACAAACGGAGACAGATGGAATTGGAGACAGAGAGAGAGAGAGCAAGATAGAGCGAGAGAGAGAGAGAAGAGAGAGAGAGAGAGAGAAAGAGTGAGGCATATACACACAGATGAGCAAGTTGCAATAGAAGAGAAAAGCAAAGAACAAAGTAATGACTTACCAACAAACACCAGACTAGAAGAAAAAGGAAAAGGTGAAGAATCTTTAAAAATCCCAACATATGCACAGTTTTCTCCTTATTTCACTCCTATTCCATGACAAAAATAAAATTATTTTGCAGTAAATGTCTCTTCATGATGTGCTTATCGCTTGACCGTTCACATCTGTTTCGCAGCTACCTTTAAGCGCCACCTAGCGTCAGAAGAGAATTTTCTTGTAATATCAAATCGGTTGCATATAAATTAAAAGTTACTGAGCAGAATAGTTATGATATATAACAGCATTATGATAAGATACGACATTTGTCAACAATGTCGTGCATGTTACTGCTTTCTACTGTCTATCTATCATACATTTGTTCTTTTCACTTTCATGTTTATTCTTTAGCTGCTAGAGTGTTGTTTGTTTACTTTTAGCGCAATCAGAGAGTAAACTATATAACGATGAACAATTCATCATTATTCATGAATGTATAGGATAAAATGTACGTGTTATTACGTTACATATAGTATATTTATACTGCATTTACAGTATATACATAGTAATATACATATGTATGAATTTTTAAGTCAGCTTTTATTCTTTTGTCTTTAACCTTTTATTAAATTAATTTGATCTTTTAAATAGAGAAAAATCCTTTTGTCTTTTATCTTTCTCTCTCTTCCTTCCCTGTGCCGTTCTCTATTTCTATAGGAACTAGTTGTTTCTTTAAATTGTGTAAACACTTATTTTACTGATTTCATTTTGCATATACTATTTCACGCATTTGAGATAAGTAGGAAAATACGATTTTAAGAACCATTAAACATTCTAATATTACTCGTAATGATTAAAGATTTACACGTAAACTGTCTCATTAGCGCAGATAATCGGCTTTCGTAGAAATTCTCTACTTAAAAAGTAAGCGAGAAAACAATATGTGTTGAGAAATGTCAAAAAAGAAATTTAATAAAGTCACGTCAGTTAAATAAATCCTTGTTTTATGTATCGTGACACATGTTTACATAACTAAATTATTTATATATATATATATTAGTACAAGTATTTTTACACCATATATATACAGTATATGTATTCTACGCTAAAAGAGTATAATATATAGATATTTATAAATAGATATATACTAAACGGAATATGAAATGTCTATATACCGCTGGAGACATCAAAAGCTAATGCATATGTCTTTTTAATTGTTTTCCGTTTTTCTTATTGTAATATAGAAAACATTGTCTATTGATTTAGCTTGTACAAAACTATTATGAGATATAATAAATGAAGTCTGGTCTATATATAAATTATATATATATATACATACAGTATATCTATATGCAATATTTTCATATATCGTCCCTCTTTTTAACAAGTATCGTATGGTTGTCAATTAAACTCATATCAAACCTACAATTTCGTTTTACTATGCATTATCATTACTATACTTAATTATAATAAAGTGCATAATAATACACACATATTAAAGATAAATATTCTTTTATTGAGTACCCATCATATTCTATCAGCTCATTTCCATACGTAAAAATATGGGCATATTTTACATATTGTTCTTATTTTGCAGTATTGTCTAATAATAATAATGCTTAATATACATATATTTAAGTATAAAGACGATGTATCTATTCAACGTATATACCAGTATACAGATACATATATACTATTTATATACTTCGCAATCACCAAGTCCAATAGACTATTGTTCAAGACAAAGTCAAGGAAGCCGAATCAAGTATTGAACATGATACAATACAATCATAACTAAACAAGTTGTAATTGAAGTAAAGACGATTTATTGATAAAAATATAAAGAACAATGGTATTTGAAGAAAATGTTCAGGGCGTTCAACTAATTATTAACTTGATAAGATTATCTAGAACACAATGTCTGATAAATTTGCACAGTTATTATATGAAACTATAATACTTCAGAAGGAATTTTTTTACATTCATATACGTTGACTTGTTTTCTTCTACAATGTTCAATAAGGCTTTTCAAAAGCATTAGTCAGCGGAAATTGCCGTTGAGTGTTCATCAATAGCCTCACTAATGTACGTTACTAAGAAGGTACAAGAACAAAGTACTGATATAAAAACCTATATACGGACTAATCCTATTTCATATTTTACAATAAGGTATTTTGATATCAAGGCCAAATTATGCTAAAATTTCTCTTATGTATTCTTTTTACACATTAAATTACCTTTAAAGATGATCTCTTTATTTATTTATCCTTTTTTTATCCTTTGTTCTTTATTATTTAACCTTTTAATACTTAATTGCCTATTAATAATAATCCACTAACTAACCGAATAATCATACTTCATCAAATTTACCATCTTCTGTATAACAACTATAACGTCATTTACCTTGTAATAGTAATAATAATAATAAATCTTTTCTATGGGTTCCTTTTCTTTCTTCCTCTGCCTGTCTGTCTGTCTCTGTCTGTCTCTTTCTCTTTCGCTCGCTCTCTTCCTTTCTTGTCTAGTTACCAAGATAATTCATTATTATCATAAAATCATTATTTTTTCATATTTTCTTACCTTTTAATGAATTTTTTCGTTGCTAATTTCTCCACGATTCCAAGAATCTATATTCTATGATTTCATCTGGTGTCTACAAATTCTGTACGATTCTTTATAGACTTTACAGAACTGATATTCCCGTTTACTTTTCTAAAAAAAAAACATGCTTTTATTGCTTTTTTCTCCACTTCCAACACTCCCATAACCAATCAACTTCTCTTTAGGTAAACAACACACTGGGAAAATGGTACGCCATCTATCGTGTTTCTTACCGTTCATTCAACTATTTGGCTGCAGTTCAAGTTCCTGACAACAATTTCGTCGTAGTTTAATTACTGGGAAGAAAAGTCTGCACAATTAATTAAGCGAGTATAATTGAAAAGATAGAGGAACAGGCACGAATGCGTTCGTAGCGCCATCTACCGAATAACCTTTTAACATTATCAAAATATTCTTTTATTCAAAAAAGAGTAAAAGGGGACAAAATCTAATTGCAACTACTCAACAGCTAAAGCTCATATACCAAAACGTACTAAGCGCGTTTTTCATGTAACAAAACCGGCTTCCCATTCTTTCCATTCTCCAATCCAACAGAAGGAAGCCGTAGAAAACTGCTCGTGCTCACTGCTGGGTGTCCGCTCAGAGTAACGCTTTTTGCGGGCGTCTCTCCAAAATAATTAGACGCCCTAAAGCAGTTATTATACTTATAAAGATACTAAATATGAATTAGATTCTTCCTGAAAGAATATCAAGCTCAAGTTTGTTAAAATATAAAGTAAAAATTAAATAAAAGGAAAACTTTTGATCTTTGCACATACTGTAATTTATTTATCACCTCAAATAGCAGTAAATTGCATTCGTTTTAATGATTAAACTCTTCAGATTCTCCTTTTAACTAATAATCACTTACCACAACAATAATAGAATAGAACAATTTGACAAATCGGCCGACAAAAACTTCTCAATATAGACACATAATCATTACGGCATAAGAGACTGTAGAGGCTACTTTGATTTGAATATGTATAAATATATATTCTAATATATATGTTATGTACTGTATTATATATACGTATACATATATATGAACGCTTTATATTGTTTTATATAAGTTTAGTTAATAAAATGTCTTCCCTTTTGCAACGGAGAACAATATTTGTCTCTCTAAAAGAAAAGAGTTGTGTACTTTATGTCTGTAGACCTTAATTCGCTAACTGAAATAGATCAACTTGATTTTATTTATAGATTTATTTATATAAAATTGTATGCGCTGAAAGAATAAAGAGAAAAAAAAACCATAGAAACCTGTATAAAATTCACAGCATGGTCATTGAAATACTCATATAAAACTATACAAATGCATGTAGATACACAGTATATATATATATATATATATATATATATATATATATATACGTGTGTGCGTGAAGAGAGAGGAAGAGAGATAGAAAGCAAGAGGCGATCGGCGGCAAGAATTTATATTATAGAGCAAAAAAAAACAGACAAATGAGTAACGAAATTGAAATATTATAGTTTGTTAGCGAACCAAAGGCTTTGCTTAAAAATGAGTTGTCGAAATCCCCCATCTGTTTTTTAAAAGCTTCGCCCCTACTGTATCAAGCAGCTCACGGAAATGAGAGTGGATTTTGTAAGGTCGCTAGTAGCCAGTCGCGAAATGAGGGAAGACCTATGATAGGAGTAGATTAGTCATCGAGTTGAACGTGTGCGTGTAGCTTTCTACATCAATTTTTTTTATTGACGAAACTTTATTGTATTCGCACCATTTGACAGAATATTTTCTTATTGTTACCTTATTTGATAATATTCGTTTTCACGTAGAAACACACCTACCTAACTTTATCGCCTAATAAGATTAATATAGGATTATTATTGAAAGGTGAAAGGCATTTTACGAGGATTTTTCTATTATAAAGTCAATCCCTGCGTTATTCAAAAATGATGTATAAACTTATATATTATGAAAAGATGCCTAGTCTGTTTGGCGTAATAAAGAGACGCTTTTTAAATAAAAACAGTATAGTTTATAGTTTATTGAATTGATTAAAGTGAAATTGAGAAAACGACTTTCTTGTTGTTCTTCTTCTCCTTATTCCTATTCTTATTCTTATTCTTATTCTTTTTCTTGGTAAATCTTTTTACTTAAATCTCGTTTCTATAAAAGGTAATACAAGGTTTTTTTTTCTTGATTAAGTAAAGCTGTACCTGTGTACAATAAACAAGTAAAAAGTAATGAGATCCCGCACCAAATACACTCAAACGGTTTTGAGAGCGCGACTTTTGAGAACAACGTTCGGCTATATCTGAAGAAGTTCAAAGGGACTATGAGTAAAAAAACTTTCACTTTTGTTAAACTCCTTCTACTTGTTAATAAACTTACTAATTATATAATTAGGAATCTTCGGTTAGTGTAGTATCATTCCAATCTATTCCTTCGACAGCTAAACATGTACGGACACGGATTTATTGGTAAAGTACCTTATTTACTCTATTCTTTATTTTTTCGTAAAAGAGATTTTAATACATTCTCTTATACTATTCGATCTTAATATTTCGTCGTAGTAACCTAGTAATGATAAAGAAAGAAGATTATAATATGCGCCGTTTTCTTCCTTTTTCTCCGAACTTTAAGGTTCAATAAAGAGGGAAAAGAGAATAAATGACTAAATGATAAATAGATTTTTTTCTAAATATAGGACTAATTAATTTGTGGGTAAAAAACTGTTAGAACATCATTCTCGTCGATTGCACCTGTAGATGAGATCTGCTTATTGGAAGACTTAGAAATTCTGCTGTTTTCTCGCTTAGATTTTTGTGCCATATCCGACTATCTGACTGTAGACATTTTATCAAACATACGCTTTTTTAAGTCATAGTTGAGGAATTTTGTTAAAAAATAGAAGATAGAGTCTGTATATAATTTTTTTTTGAAGAAAAAATAGCATAACAAGAGATGTTTTGCGCGCAAAAAAACTAGCAAAAAGCGCCACCTGACGGTAGGGAAAATATCAACAATGTTTGTCAGTTTGCAAAATCACATTAGTGGCGTCATGCAGCAGCAAAACGCGTCCGCATATTCTTTTAATTTGTTAGAACAGCAACAACAGCAGCAACAAAGTTAGACGCATCAAGAATAAATTAAGTAGACACTTATCTCATTAGTTTTATCTTATTTATTAACAGCGTTCGACTGTGCTCATTCGCCTTACGGAAGTCAACCAGCATCTTCTCCCTTCTACCAGAATTCTGTTAGAGCAGCGTCTAATTTCGCCCAAGAAACTCAGCAGTCAACATTGAAAAGGAAGCAACGCCGCTATCGTACAACTTTTAGTTCTTATCAGTTAGATGAATTGGAGAAAGCATTCCAGAAAACACACTATCCGGATGTATTTTGTAGAGAAGAATTGGCTTTGAGAATCGACTTAACAGAAGCAAGAGTACAGGTATTTTCAAACAATTGCTTTAAAAGATAAAGATCTCAAATGCGTCGCGCTATCAATATTTATAATCTACATATTCGTATATAAGATATATATATATATATTATTGTTTTAAGGTGTGGTTTCAAAATCGAAGAGCCAAATGGAGAAAACAACAAAAACAACTTCAATCCAACGCAAAGGAAGCAGTTGAACATAGTAAGTGTTGATAGTACAGATTGCGCGGACATTTTTTTGTGTTTAAAATTCTTTATTATCATTTTCTTATTTTAACAGCATTAAATCCATCTACAGTTTCTAATTCTTCACATTCCGTTAACCCACCAGTTAATACGATCGGAAATTTACCGAATATGAGTGCTATTACGTAAGTAACCATACTTATTTAATTAATCATAACGATTATAATTAATTAATTATTTTTTATAATAAAAAGCAGAGGTATGGCAATTCCTGGGATGTATTTACCTGGAAATATCTCATGGCATTCAGGACAACCGACTTTTCCTCAATGTACGGCAGTTTCCTCTCATTATTTAACAAACCAAAACGGTACAGTGGCGTCATCTGATGGTCATGGAGAAGATTTGAGATTAAGCAAGCCGACTGCTAACTCGCCTATGATGAACCTGGTGAATAATTAACCGTTAATTATTATTTGTATTATTATTAATATGATAATTTATGATATTAATATGAAAAAACATGTGTAAAAAATGTAAAATGTCATTTGTCGATGTAAAAAATGTTAAATGTTGAATTTTTCTTTATAAACAAATCATTTCCCTCTTTGTTATATTTTTTCTTTTTTGCTCCTTTTTACAATCCACCACAAGTTTCTCAATCAATGGTCGTAACTACTGCTTTCCTCTCTTCATCTCTGCTCAACCTCCACTTCGTCTCTCCATCCTATTCAAATATATATATATATATATATATATATACTATATATTCTACTTTTTTTGATGGATTATCTCGGATTACACGACTTCACTCATCACCTACTTTTCTAAAAATCCTTAATCGTTCGCTTCTTATAAGGAAGATGGCGCTGCTAGAAATCTTATTTTCAATCACTTTAATTAAATGTCACGTATGTTGTACTTCCGGTATAGACCACTTGTTTTACTTCATGTGAGATCTACCTAATTAACCTAGCAGTAAGATATTTAGCTTATATTTGATTCCTGTAAACAATCAATAATTCATTAGGAAAGGTGTAAAACTTCTTTATGTATATATATATATATATATATATACTGTATATATATTAAACAAGAGAGAGGTGGTTTAATTAAATGATTCCCTTCTGCTTGGAAGTTGGACAGGTTAGTTAGAAACTTAGGTGTTCTTGAATTGTAAACTATACCATATGTCATTCTATTATTATTGTTTACATTTTACCTAATTCTCTTTTTAAATCAGCTGATAAGTTGACAATGTATAAGAGAATAAAGAAAACTTTACATCAACATAAACGTGTACAGTATCAAAGTTTCGTTTTCTCACGTAAAATATGACGCCCCTTTAAATCTCATTAATATTGTTTATCGTCGACGTACGAAGAAACGACATTAAAATATTAAAGGATCGTCTATATCTAGATGAGATTTATTTCGGTTAGAAGGATGCTTGTGTTTGACGGACTTGCATCATTCGACAGGATTGAGTGCCTTATTGACGTAGTAGCTGCTGGATTTGAATAGTTATGAGTATATAATTGAAGTAGTATTATAGAGAGAATAACAATCGAAGCTGGTAGAGACACTATAAGACTAAAAATTTTCCAAGTTGAGTCTTTTTGATCAGACCTTAGCGTTGTAAGCTCTTCCAGAAGCGGAGAAGAATTACAAAAATCGAATTGGCAACAATAAATGAGGGAATAAGAGCAAAAGCTTTCGCCTTCTTCCACACAACCCCTCTCAACAGTTGATACCGTCAGGCCACTATCATTCGTATCTGTCAAGATCCTTGCATAACATTTATCATCACTTTTACAAGTAATATTGCCACGAGAGCAGTTGAGAGTGTTGCAATTGCAAATTAATCCTTTACCTGTTGGACAAAATAAACAGAGGAAACAGTAATTAATGACAGGAAAGGTATTAATAGTAATAGTATTTATCCTTCATCGCTGTTTAACACCTATAAAACGTTTGTTTGTTTTTCCCTCATCTTTATTAAGTATATTTATTCATATTTCTACTAAAAATTACTTTACCTGCAGTCGTAGTTGTTTTGAAAAATGCCAAGAACGTTATAAATATGACAATAATCTTCAGAGACATCAATGCATGCTATATCAAAATAATGAAGTTATGAAATGAGAAAAAAATTTTTGATTAAAGCTCTACCTGTTGGAGTTCTAATAAACTAAGTGCAGTCATATGAGATGTGTGAGTGTGTGTGTGTTTTTTTTTTTAAGTTTTCCCAATGAAAAGTCTATATAAGGAAATATTTTGATGTAGCGTTAACTTAGAATTTAATTATCAATTACTAATCAGGTCTCCAATAACTTTCTATTGAATGACGTATGCAGCTATTTTTAGGTGTGTTTTCCTCTCTTTCTACCATATTCTGTTTGCATTGTCAACCTTGTATGTTGATTATCTGGAAAGGTACAAGCACTAGTTTCGTAACAGAAGACGTGGAGACGGAAAGTAGATGAAATTTCTATTTCCTCTGCTATCCGATAGATGGCGAAAAGTATGTCGTTGTACAACAATTCTTCTTTCCAATCTGTTAGTAATTTATAAGAAAAGGAAGATATACTCCAAAAGTTAGTAAAAGTATAGTTTAATTGAAAAATTCTCCTGGAATTTCATACAAGAAAATTAGTTCTCATCAGTAAGAAAATCATCTAGAGAAAAGGGTGTTGAGCGTCAAAGGTCAACAATCGCTTAGCGCTTAATCAAGTTAGCGTTTAAAGGGGGCGACGAAAAGCGCAAGTTTTCCAAAAATAAAGATAAATTGCAGCGGGCAGCTGCAAGCACTTAATCATTTTGCCTGTCATCGTCTAATTTTTATCGTAAATTTTTCTTAAAAACACTGAAAAGTAGCTGATTTTTTTTATTTATCTTAATTAAAAAATCGAAAGAAAGATTGTTTTTTTTTCAACTGAATTGAATTTTTTTACTTGAATACGAATGTTGCAAAAGTAATAAAACGAATTCATTGTTTATATATAAACAGTTTATAGTTGTATTTTTATAAATATATATAGCCGTTCAATAAAAAATAAAGAGAAAAAAGAATCTGTTCATTCCTTAATCATTCATAATTCATAAGGTATTTTAGGGATGACAAAGTTGCTTCGGTTTATTTAAGGAACAATCTATCAAATTTGAAAAGATAAACGTTTTTGAAAGACTAATTTGCATATTTCTTTCGACTCATTTCAAACACAAGAGAGTTATTGTCCATTTTCAATTTTCTCAATATTTTCCCCTAGCCCTGGGTTATAACCATTTATTGCCCCTAATAAACTAAGAGAAGTATTTTATTGGTCTACAATTATTTTATATTACAGTCGATTTGCATAACGGTCGAAAAGGGAGAGTTGATGCGCTTTCGAACTTACGCAATTATGATAAACGAGCTGTCTATTCGTTACGATTTTCTTAAATCAGATTGAATTTACACGTGGCAGCCATCATAACGTTGTAATTAGCTCTAATGAAATTGTTTAAGACTCTTTCGACTGTAGAAACTTGTAAATTGGTCGTAAAACTACCAAAACATTTCCCTCTCCTTCTTAACTTTTATAGCTTTATAATGTAAATTTTTTTCTTTTAGGCTACAAAATTTTCTTTCCTAATTCCTTTCTCTAAGATTAGAAAGATTAAATATTTCCACTTGTTAATAAAGAGAAATGAATATTCGCCTTTAGGATAAGCTAGAAGAGAAAAAGAGCAAGTTTAATAACTGATAATATCAGCTAAGCTTTTACCATTTTAACCAATTAATTGATTATTTAATATAGTATATTTTTCTATTATCGCCAAATGATAAAACGTATATATGTCATTAAAGTGATAATAACAATTATAGAATAAATAATTAATTGTCAATCTCTTTTCGCACTCTAACTATGGAATGAATTCTCTTAATTGAATTGGGTTAAACGGGTTGCTAGTAAAAACTAATTTAGCAGTAGGAGAGTAAACAAAAAGCCGAAAATGAGGACAGATGCGAAAACTTTCAACCGATAAAGCTCACATTGTGAATGGCAAATAGTCTTGCTACTATCAATCACCGGAATTTTGACGGCCCAGCACAAATGCTCTTTGAAATTCACGAGGAGCGCGTGTCTTCCTTGGTGGTCGGAACTATCTTACATGTATACTTTTTTTCCCTAAGTTTTTAATTCTCTTCATTCTCTTCAAAAGAAATTTTTAAAAGAAGAAAAAAAACAACAAAGTTGGAATCTACACGTTAGCGACATAATAGGCAGAACAATGGGGGATAGGAGAAGGAAAGACGATAGACGGATAGATTGACAAAAAGGATAATATAGAGAGGGAGGATAATAATAAAAGATTTCAGCATCTCCCTAATGAGTACTAATTAGAGATAAAGTGTTATTGTGGGACGGACAGGAAAATAAGCTGATTGACGTTGGCTTTAACGCTCATGGGACCGATAAGAGAACGACAATGAGCTTTGTGGTGTAGAAAGAGTCATATAGTAATAAAGTAAAAAAGAAAAACTCGTTGATTTTTCAAGTATCATCTTAAAGAATTCTAGACTGAATGCGTGTCAAAGAGTTAATAATAAAAAATAGTTTCGGCCTCATTAATTGCAACCCAATTCATTATATATTGAATCGTCAGGTCGTTTCGATTCAACTAAATTGCGTACTTTTACTATCAGGCAATTTTAATACGGCACGCAAAATGGTCGTCTGTTTAATTAGATTTTATTCATGCAAGATAAACTGGGCGCCAGTCTAAGCTATCCAACATTTTGTACTATTCAATTAACGCTTTCTAACTATTTAATAGTCTTAGTACGTATCTGTGGTCTTTTTGTTGTGTAGAAGAGCGACCAACCGTAAACAATCTCATCAGGAAAACTGCTACTGCATTAGCGAGATAAGACAAACTATAGCACCGTCCGTTAATACGACTTGCAAACACGGTATTAAGCGTCATCTATTTTCCGCAAGTGCAAATTGAAAAATCGCTGGTGGCAGTTGAGACATACTAAATTCTATGAACCTTTTCTCATTCTCTA
Source organism: Dimorphilus gyrociliatus (assembly GCA_904063045.1). Lineage (NCBI taxonomy): Eukaryota > Metazoa > Annelida > Polychaeta > Dinophilidae > Dimorphilus > Dimorphilus gyrociliatus. The sequence continues at coordinate 135,530 of CAJFCJ010000032.1, read as the reverse complement.
GTATTAATAACAAATACATCTCATCTTCTTTCACTAGTGCGTAATTAGGCTCACTTAATACCTCTCTCTTTCTCTCGTTCTTTCTTTCTCTCTCTCTCTCTCTTTCTTCTTTTCCCTTGCTCCAGTTTTGTATACATTCTGATTGTCGGTATGTGTTTGCCCTTTAAACTCACAGAGTTCGGATAGAAAAACTAACAAATCTATAAAATATACTGAACAAAAATTGCACGCTATTTATTACAATTTGTATGTTGGAGAAGAAGAATAAGAAGTACAAGACGAACAAGAACAAGAACAAGAACAAGCAGAGAGCGAGGAACAAAAAAGCAAATGATGAAAATGCTTAAAAAGTTTTATCTATAATTTGTGAATTATGTATAACGTTTGATGAATAAATTCTATCTTATCCTTTTTATATACACTCTTATCCTTCTATATGTTTTTATCTCACGTAAAAGACATACTTACAGAGATTATGATATATATAGCTTTTTATAAAAACTCTCTTACAAGTTATTAAGACTCTTCGACGTCTCTTTATCACGAAAGTAATAGCTGTTTCATAATTTTTCAAATTCCATAATTTAGCAGTCAAAAAGCAAAAAGGCCTAGCGAATTTCTGTCATTCGCACCAATACTTAATAATTAGACTTATACAATCGCAACAAAGCTGACACAATCTTTAGAAAAAAGTTTAAAGTGAAAAAGTAAGAGCTATTTATAAATATATGTATATATATAGATATATATACTGTATACTCTATACGTTTATATCTAAAAAGAAAAACCATAATAGTATCAATATCCGGTGAATTATACGAGTGAATAGGGTATAAGTATAAAAAAAAGAGCATTAGAAAACAGTCAACAATTATTATAATACACTTTATTATCATTAAAGAAACGTAATTTTAACTCGACTTCTATTGAATAGAATTCCTTCAAGTAGAAATAACACTGTTGTTTCTTTTAGGTATAAATTACATCATGTATTTATAGATTGCATAAACATCAACAGTACGCTTCCATCTCCTTCAAACTCTTCTTCTATTGTATATACACGTTTACAGTTTACATTTGCATTGGTCTAATTTGGCCTAAAGCTAAATTGGTAAAAAAGACATATGCCTTAACACTACAACCTCTCTTTTAGGCCAATTTTAAAGGGTCTAAAATCACACAAGTATTCTATTCTATGGCATTACGTAAGCAGTCAAAATGAATAATGGACTATTCCTAAATAGAAGCTTCTCTATTCATGATCCGCGTTATGAATCTTCCAAGTACCTTTCGATTTTTGCACGTGCAAATTCCCAATAGTAAAATTTTCAATAAAATATACGAAATTCGATTTTTATGATTCCACGCCCTCCGGCTTTTCATACAAATTATACCGATTTCGACTTTTAATTATGCTCGCGACATCAAAGACGGTATGATGGTGGAAATTTTACGCAGGGTTTGTGTGGTCTATGATAGGCGTGTTTCGATTTGCATAAGTTGAAAAACTCGTCGGTATCATCAACTCCTTATGATGTGACACTTTCTACCCGCCCATCGCTTGTTAGGCGACCATTTTTTATAAGAAAAATCGTCTTATAACTTTTAAATAACCCCCTCTTCTTTTTTAACTTTTAAATTATAAATGATGTTTATTATGCATTGTGTTACGCATTTGACAATAAAGAAAACTGTAGTCAACTAACCTAAACATACACCGCTCTAATGCGTGAAAGTGAATAGAGAGCACGAACAATATTTCTTCGCATTCATTTCTTAATAAAAAAATACCCCTTTCATTGCTTTTCAGAGCAAGGAATATTTTTTAATTTATGTCTTTCTTAACCCTAATAAAAATAAAAATGGAATAGGGAAAGAGGAAGACACGGAGGTCGAAGATGATATATTTATATATGTGCGTGTGTGTTCAGAGGGAGAGAGAGAGGGGGAAGGGCGGAGGGGGGAGAACAAGAGCTGAAAGACACGAAGAAACCATATATAAAGGGGAATAATTAGAAATAAGTAGCAACTGCATAAAAGTTAGTAAATAATGACCAATGGCCGTAAGATAACACGTTTTTTATCTGTAAACTAATATTAATTCGTATCGGATCAAAGTTATTCTGAAACAATATCGTCTACCGTCAATCTCTTTTAAAACCCGATAATTATGCCAATCATGTTGTTAAACTCCGCCTACCGAAAGCTGATTGGCCGGGCTGACGTTTCGTCTTCTTAACAATTAACGCCAGTTGAAGCATTTTTCAACAAGTCGCTTTGTATGCACCGTGTAGCTATGGCTCTAAAAACGGATTATGAAAGCGATAATGAAATTATTAACGTTGAAGATGACGATGGTCCAAAAACAAATACTTTTACAAGATTTTTTATTGAAGATATTCTATCATCCAATTTTGGTCGAATCGAGGAAAAGTCAGACACCGAATCTACATCATCAGCGTCTAGTACAACTTCGGGAAGAAAGACAGAAAATCAGAAACCCGCTGAAAATATGATCTGGCCTGCTTGGGTATATTGTACAAGGTATTCGGATAGACCATCATCAGGTATATATATTCATGAAATGAATATTATTTCTCTACGATATACCTTCATACATTATTCAATAGTAAAAATTAAAAATGAGCTATTTAGCTACATTAATGCATTATTTAAAAATTTATTATTAAGTATAACCTAATTAACAATAAAATAAGAGAAAAGGCAACCAAAGAGAAAGAGAGAGAGAGAGAGAAAGAAAGATAAAGCAAGAAAGAAAGCAATGTGATAATAAATTAAGCAATGAATATTTTGCGGTTAAGAATGTTTATTTTTTTCACTTTCTTGTATAAATATCAATTAAAACTTCTCTCTAAACTATTTATCATTATTTAGGCCTTAAACACCTTTCTAATTAGAACATTATGATAAAATTATAAGTAATGGAAAAATGGGTCAACGAATCAGAATATTCATATGGGCTATACATTCATTTAAATCAACGGTAACGGTTGTCCTAATTATTATACCTTACCTTACAAACGTTGAAACTAATTTTCGTTTTATTTAAAACAATCTTACGTAATTTATGAACGGAAGAAATTTTTCCCATTTAGATAATTGATATAAATTTATTATCGAATTCGTGTTTTAACACGGGTGAAATATTTACGTATTTTTAGATGGGGTAACGTGTATTGCATTACGAAGAAATGCGTGTTTGTCATAGTTTGTACAATGACTTCAAAAGCCTTAAACTAATTGCTACACATTCTTAGGTGATATATAATTCATGGCTGTTTCTTCAAAGAACCCTTTCATTTCGTTGTTATTTGGGTCAAGTTTGCAATTGAATTATAAAATAATTCTCGGCCGGTTCGTCGAATTTAGTCAGAATTTTCTGACCCGGTTTAATTGCTTTCTAACTTAACATGAGAGCGGTTATGTACACTACCATGAAATAATAACTTTATTGTTATTCTCATCTTTCTCCTATTCAATGTACAAAAGTGAAGAAGGGGTGCGAATTTCTCCTTCGCTGACTCTCTGCTCTTAACGGAATAGATATCTAGGTTAACGAATAAGGGAGGGGAGTTGAGAGGATTTCCGATTCTCTTTTAAAAGCAATTAAAATATAGGTTGGTAACGAAAAAAATTCCATGTTTATTAAAATATGGAAGAAATATGAAAAATATTCAAGAAAATAATGTCAAGCGTTCATTTTAAAATAAGAAAGTATAGGTTGTGAGCTGAGTGTCGTAAGAGCATAGTTTATATATTAACATGTCGACGTTACCCAGTGAAAACTTATTAAATAGTCATTTTTCAAAGCTACGTCACAAGCACTTGTACATAATGCTGATGACAGACACACGACTTTATAGTGAATACTTCGTAAAAAGGTGCTGCTATATATATGTCACGCATGCGCAGTATATCTTTCAATGAATAAATGATAATTGAACCGTAATTATTTTATTTTTAGGGCCCCGATGCAGACGTTCAAAAAAGAAAAAAGAGAAGGAACCCGTTGAAGTACCGACTGCTGCCGTTACTTCAGTCGAGAAGCGACCGAGAACTGCTTTTACAAGTGAACAATTGCAAAGATTAAAGGAAGAATTTGAACAATCAAGATATTTAACGGAACAACGAAGGGCTAATTTAGCTCAGCAGTTGGGATTAAATGAAGCACAAATTAAAATCTGGTTCCAGGTAAATTGCAGTTTTTTCTATTGTTAAACTATAGTCATAATGATAAAAATAATAGAAATATTAAAAGTATTTAATGTTAATTACGTTCATTTTTTTGTTTTGCAGAATAAAAGAGCCAAATTGAAAAAGTCAACAGGATCTAGGAATCCGTTAGCACTCCACCTGATGGCTCAAGGACTGTATAATCATCAAACAATACCTGCAAAGGAAAATGGCGGTGCCGAAAATTAATTACTCTGAAATATAGCTTCTACTTCCCAGAGAAAGAAACGTAGATTATGTGCTTATCTTTACGATTAAATGTAAAAGAAAAGAGACAAGACAGTTGTTATGAGCGAATATTCTTCTTCTTTATATAAATTAATATACGCATATACATGTACAGTACTTACGTATATCTTTGATGAATAAATAAAGAATATAATAAAAATGTTTTATCTAAGAAAATTCACTTTGAGATTTCAACAATAAGAGTTTTTTAAGCGTTAAAAAAGAGAAAAAATGAATAATTCATTGGGAAATGGGTTGATAGAATGTAGGTGAGGAGATGATAGACGAAAAGAATAAGGTACCTTTTAATGCGACTTATTGGTGCTACATTTAAATAATGTTTTAAAATGGTCTTTTTAGAGGCTATACTTATGGCTTTTAAAGCCTTAAGGTTTCTATTTAAATAAGAACAGATAAACATCCTCTTACGGCATAATTATATAGAACACTTTCTTTCAAAAACATCATGCTTAAAAACTAAAAACAGGCCAGGAAAAAAGTCTCAAGATCAAAGTCAAAGGTGCCGCCCCTTTGAAGAAAAAATAATTACAAAGCACCCTAGTCGTTTAATTCAATTTAACTCGCGCCCGCCACAAAATTGAAAAGCGAACAAAACGGCGAAAAAGTTAGAAAAACGACCCTTTGATCCTTACCGCCATGCGGGTCGGTCACGTGACCGAATGTAGAGTAAATCACGGTGAGCGAGATAAGAGCGGATAAGGCGGACAGTTTTCGCGTCGCTTGTCAAAGCGTTTTATTATCTTTAACGGGGTCGTGTTGTTCGATAAGAGATAATGAGTTTTTTAAACTCTTTTTTTTCAAGATAATAATTACATAGTCGACCGGAACGCCGAATTCCAGACTTTAAACCAGTTTAACTCCTACCATCATTTATATCGAACAAACGGAGTTTATCAAGGTTTTCTTTCTTAAATGATAAACCAGTTGTTGAGGGATGTAATTCGTAATTGGTTTTCTTGATAGAATTGAGTTATTCTCCCCTCTCCATCTCTCATGTTCGCTCACGCACTTTTCTATATAAAAACATCCCGAAACAACTTTTTCCTGTCGTCTATATGATATTCATTTTCCGGGCACTTTATTAGGATAATGCTAGACAAGTATAATATAAGATAGTGGAATAATTATTAATCAGATTCATCGAACATTTTAATAGGTGAAATGTTTAGAAATTGGATACTGTTTTTCTGCTGATAATCTTAATTGGGTTAGGGCGTGTGATCTGTTGCACGTTTGTCGTTGTTTATTAGACAGACGGATTAAGTATGCATGCAAAATTTACCAAACAAATTGCATGCGTACGTCTAACTGACGTTTGTTCTTCGAATGGATGCTGTAAAGAATAAAGAGGAAATAGGTAAAGAAGAAGGAAAGAAAATTAAACATTTTCATTCTTAGATTGATGGTTCAAATCATTCTAAACATTTGACCCTTCTTAATGGAGCAATGGAAGAGTCTAATGCAACACATAACAGCTCCTTTTTTCCCTTCACTTCGTTTAGCTCTCTAGTAGAATAATCAATCAAAAGTTTTATAAAAGAAATCATTATTTTCCACCTAGTTCTATATGCGAAAAAACCAATTACCCTTAGTGTTGGTGGTATAGAGCGAAAACCGGAAACAAAAGTACATTGGGGTATAGGGAAGAAAGAAGACATTTCTAGTTATATATAGATGTATGGATCTTTAAAGAGAGAAAAAAATCAAATAAAAACAAGCTAAAACATAAATCTTTCTTCAAGATAGCACTCGTATAAACCTTTTTAAGCTGTCATACCAAATAAAAACGTTGCTTATTTTCAAAAGAACTTTTCAAGTGTGTATTAAATTAAACGTTGACGTGAATACCATGATCGGCTACTATATGCGCAACTATGAGATATGCATCAATTATTTTATATGGCATTTATTACAACTGAAAAAAAATATCCCAATTACAGACAAGCCGAGATAATTATCAATTTGATCTTAATCGCTTTAACAATTATAGTAATTAATATTATTAGTTAATTATCTTTACGTCATTTTGTTCACTTCTTTACTTGGCTGTAAATAATATTAACAAAAAGTCATCAAGGCAGATGTGAAACTTTAATGTCAACTTTTAATTTCAACGCTATTTCGATACAGTATATGACCCTGTGTGTATAAATGAGAAGGTATTGTTAATACATGTCAAAAGGCGATGCCAAAGGGCTCATCAATGATAGTAGAGGGCGTAGCTTGCCGTCCTTAATTTATATTTTTTGACCGTGGGATAATTGGTTATTTCTATGTATAAAATCGTTTGTAGCCATACGCTTCAATCTACTTAAAAAAGATGGCGAAAGATCGATTGACCGACATTGAAAGAGAGTGGGGGATAGTTAGATGCAACGTATAAATACACATTATATATACATAAGTATATGTTCGTGTATCGGTGTATAAGGTAGCAACGAGAGAGAACAAAAAACGCCGCGCTTAGGTTACTTAACCTTACCATTAAGTAAATTGAGCTAAAAGCTATTGGTCGCCTTTTTACTGTCAATGTTACAAACATAACGCAACAATATGATTTCTCTATTTAAAAAAATGGTCAATATTTTCTAATATAGATAAATAAACTATAAAACTTGAACTTTACAGTGAATATGCTTTATTATCAAACCTATATACAGTATATACCAGTATATACTGTATAAATTCATTTATTAGCGTCTTTTGACGAATTAACAAACATTTTTCCATACATTTTTGTTTCCTTTGTCGGCATAATTAGTGGCATCAGTCTATTTGCAATTCGACATTTATAATGACTACACCTGGTGCTTGCGCCTCATATTAAAAGGTTTTTTGAATATATATATATATATATATATATATATATATATACACGTGTATTTACTCTACTACTCATTTACTGAGAGTGAATAAGGAGGACAAATGCTTTCGTTCTCTAATGATTATAATGATTCGCTAAGCGGAGTGGTAATAATAAGTGAATGAACCCATTAGAATCGCCTTCATCATTCTCTTTTTCCATTCGTGACAATTGTATGAGACGTGAAAGACGGATAGCCGTTTCTAATTAGGGTTCTTTCCCTAATCAGTTAATTGCTCTGCCAGACCGTACATCACTTGCTCTTTTGTCCAAATAGTCGAGTTGTGCTCAGTTATTGTAAACGATTAATGAAAAAGGGATAGAGAGAGAGAGAGAGAGTGAAAAAGGCAAGAATAAAAATCGTTTAAATGTTCGTATTCTTTAATAAAATATTTTCTTTAATAATCTTTTTTTAAGAGCCTTCTGAAAGACATAAAAAGTTAAAACTTCCCGTCCTTTTCTTTCTTATTTTCTTTTTTTATTCTTTCTGCGATGGGTGAATGAAAATTTCTATCTCTTTATGAAAAGGTTCTTTTTACAGAGTGTAGGGGGGGTTGCGGGGGCAAGGGCGGTTGGGGAAGGGTAACGTATAAGAGAAAAAGACTGCCATCTAGAGTCGATGTCGAAAATTAAATTCTAAAACTTCCATTACCCATTTATGGTCTTGTAATAGATGGAAATATAATGGGATAAGTTAATTTACATCACACCGCTACTTTTCCTCTTTTTATGCAAAACTTATAGATTATTATAATTATTTCCATTTTATATAAAAATATGATGAAAAACCTAGAAGTATGAAGAGAAAGAGAGAGGGGAGAGAGAGTTAAAGAAAAAAGAATAAAATTGATATAGAAACTATAAACAATTGTCAGTATTTGTTTGTTATTATTTGTAATTTACTATAATAATGTAATAAAGTTTTAGTGGATGTAAAGCTTTTATTTGACCAGCCAACATATGACTTTAAATGCCATAAAACTTTATTACCATGTAGCTTTTGAAATTTTATTGAATAATCGCTATTCAATTGAATTTCATTTTGAAAAGGATAAATGAGAGAGTTACTCATACGGGGATTGGAAAATTTGCTCTCTAATTGTACAGGATAAGATGAACTGTGTAACGTAAATTTATTTGTAGATGTTTATACAAGGTAACGGAATAAAAAATTGGAATAATCTTATCCGTATGTTATTATTGTGGGTGTATAAGGTTCGTGTTTCGCCCTTTCATATTCCTCTTATTTCTATCCCAAGGCTATTGATTTTTTATGAAAGAAGGAAATAAAAAGGCCTAAGTTGGACCCATTTCCTCCGAAACCCTTAAATAGTATAAATTTTCTGAGTGAAAAACTACTGACTATTCATAACCAGGCATTGCCGACCGATCCTCCCAACTTTCTATAACTTTACTTAGCCTTCAGGCTCTAATTTAATTTGTCAGTTAAAACCGTAGAGGCTGTTATAATTTTTAAAAATACTCTTTCCTAGAAATTACGCGATATTTTTATCTATTAGAAGAAAGACTAACGATGATTGAAAATGAAAGAACGATAAAAAGGATAAAGAAAAGAAGACTTTGGATTAGGGAGTAATTTTCGTAAAAAGGATAGGGTGTAATCTTGAATTATTTATCATTTACGATAAATCAAAATAATGCGCAATGTATTTCGATTTTTTGTCTTTTCTTTGGAAACAAAGGGAGATAAGAAAGAAATGAGAGAGAGAAAGAGAGAAAGAGGGAGAGAGAGAGGGGAGGAAGAGGAAGAGAAGCAGAATGTGAGTGAATGTGAAGGCTAAAGTTAGATAATAAGTATAGATGACTGTAAATAAGAAAGACAGACAGTCAGAAATAGCCAGACTGACACATGCTCATTTATATCGTATACTGTATATACACATATAGAATATATAAGTATCTACATATATACAGTATATATAAAGACATTCATATAAAGTACATACTAATATAAATTTATATACAGTATATATATATATATATATATACTGTATATATGTCTATAAACGAAAAGGAATAAACTGAGAAATTTACAACAATTGGACCAAAAAAAACGATAAAAAGAGGAAACCATCAATTTAATCTTGACTACGTCCTGAAAGACAATTGAAAAAAAATTCTCTTGATCAATTAATAATTTATCAACATAGGTTAGAGCAGCATCGAATCAATTTTAACAAGGTGGAAATAATTATTACTGCAAGAGAATTTTATTAATTACCATCATAATTAACATTCATTCTGCTAACGAAGCGAAACACAAGGACACGAGCACCGGAAATAGAGAATTGGTTAATGAGAGGATTCTATAAAGAATTGTTTTTTATATTATTATTATAAAATAATAATAGGAAAATAGTACATAAAAGAAATGTCACTTGAAAGTATAGAGATATAAAAATTTCATGATAATTATTCAACTCTTAGCCCAATTATTAGTATAATTTGGACAGTTTACTGAAAGCAAATTGGAACTCGAAAAAAAAAGAGCCAATTGGGATTTATCCCTGGTTTCCAGGTGTCAGAGAAAAATGACGAAAATCGAGCTGATAGCATTTGTATTATGAAAAAAGACAAATTTCTTAGTCCTTCCCTAAACATTCCCTTTCAATAACTGAAATTGACTTTCCAGTTTCATCTAAATCCATTAAATCGACGAAGAGCAACGAATAACATTACCATTCACTTTCTCAGCTCGTTTCGGAGAATTTGACGAAGGGTATTATAGAGAGAGAGAGAGGGAGAGAATAATAAGACTGAAGAATGTTCTTATTAACTTACTATTACTCATAGTGTCATATATTTTGAAATTTTTAATCGATTAATTGTCTGACTGATCGGTTATATAGTCGATTATGTAAACTATAAAAAGGAACAATATAAACAAAACAATGAAAGAAAGAGAGAAAGAAAAAAAGAAAAAAATTAAAAAAAAATAAAGGAAAAAAATCTATAATAAGATTAAATTTATTAGAAAATAAAGTATAGCGTATAGCGTGCAAAAGCCAAATGACTTACGATGGCGTCAATATTGTCGGCTATAAACCAGTTATAGCCGAGTGCTTTACTTTTTACAGATTTTTTCTTTTATATGTTATATTGAAGAAAATTATCCAAAGCTACACTACCTTTGTACATATTGTAATGAAATGGTATAAACAGTATATACTATATATATGTATTTCATATGCTTTCTAATATACTGAATGTAAATGTATATATATATATATATATATATATATATATACATATAGTTTATATATACTATTAGTTTTCTTTTATTTTGCTCTTCCAGGACTTCATATCTTTCTAATTTCAATGCAAACATCACCTAGCGTCATCTGGCGATAATCGTAAATTAGAATTTGGCTATTCGATAAAGCTCGAGTCTTTCAGAAACAATTTTCTAGAATTGAAAGGACGTTGATGAGTAGTGGTCACTTTATGAGCATTCGAGCGTACTTTTCTTTAATTCGTCTTCAACAGTCACCCTCTCGCGCTTCTTAAAAGTTTTTCCCGTTTCCGGCTACCTACGCGCCAAATTTCCACTAGCTAGTAAAACTAATTAGGGAGAAATTCTCTTCCAGAAAATCGTTCTCTCTTTTCGCTATTACAAGTTAATATTATACTTCTGTCTTCTACGTCAATAATTTTGTCTTTAAGTAATACAATTCACTCGTAAACTATTTTATATAAAATTGAAATATTTCTCTTATACTTTCTATATTATATTATAAAGATGAAGCAGAGCAAACGGTTAATTATAAAACTTTTTCCACTATAGTTGTACTTGAAGTTGTATTATCGCGTTAAAGCCGGATCTAATACGCTATTATCAATAAAAACATTTCATAGCGGCCTATTAAAGCACCTTTTTTCCTTCTTCTATCAACTATGTTACGGGTAAATTGCATCTCGTTTTCCTTAGATAATTAGAATTCTTCTTTTATCTTGTAATTACAGGAAGAATCGTCAAAGCCCCAAAGTTAGAGAATTTCATTAAAGGGACAAAATACTAAATATAAAAATCAGTGATATTTCGAAGAATTCCAAAATCTTTAAACAAATTCTTGTTATTGTCTTTCAAGGAGAGAGATAATGAAAAGGATCGTAGAGTAATGCTGCCGTGCTAATAGGGAGCTGTATATCAATGTATGCGTCCTATACATTTCTTTTGTCAGTGAGACATCTTTTATTGTGTGAAAAGAATCACGCCAAATGACGATTATATGAACAATATACAAAAGTTTGTTACAGGCAGCTGCCGATATTTGTTAAGAGAATATTTTTTACTAAAAGAAAACTTTTGTTTATAGACTAGAATAACATATGGTCTTTACTAATTGAACTTTATTTTATCAGCTTGAAAAGCTCTACACCACCTTCGTTTGTTCCCAAGATATGCAATTAAGATCATAATCCCATCTTCTTCTTTTAGAAAAAGTGGTATCGACAGCTTACCCCTAAAATTTATGTCACAATCGCGTCTTTCCGAGACTTTCCAACGGAAACTATACTTTTTCTTTCTTCTTTCTACCTGCCTCTCTTCCATCCTTCTCATTCGTGCTCTAAACGCTTTTTCATCACTCTTTCTCGTCTGTTGGCTTCATATCGATAGATTAGATTAACAGTTCCCAACTCAACCTTTTTCTCTTTTCGATTTGTTAAGTTAGCTAGTCAACCTAATTATATGGTTTACTACTAACAGATTCCATATATAGAAATATAATAGGGAAAAAGGAGGTTAATCTATTTTTTTTATGATTTCATCCGTGGTGTTATATTGATAGGAGCATTGTGCCTCTTCTCTGAAAACTTAGTATGCAAATAGTACAATTGAAGGAAAAAGGGAAAAATAAGCTCACAATGAAAGTTCATCTTCCGTGACGAGCGTTTTAAGTAATTTTTTCTGTTACAAAACAGCAGTAAAGAGAACTGTACAATGAGTACATGACAACACCATGATTATTCTATTTTTCTTTCCAAGTTAGACATCACCTTTCTCTTTATTTAAATTACAATCGTTTTGTATGCTTTTTTTGTTTGGTCGATTTCGCCAAGTTATTATATTTTTAATAACCGAGACAACCCTAGAATCTTTGGGTATTTTTTTTTAAGCCCAAAAGAGAAGTGACCTAAATTGAACTATTCCTAAGAGAGAGAGAGATACCCATAAGCAATACTATAAATTCTTTTACCTTTAGATTGTCATTAACTTTTAGACAAAGCTATAGATGGAGCATATAATGCGTTAAAAATATGAATTATAACCCTGATAGGATACAAAAAATACCTAAAATATTAACACAATCTTCTATGCGATGTAAACAGTGCTTAAATAATAAATAAGTAAGGATAGATATATATTATATGCTAATATATAGGTGTCATAGGGAAAATTAACGGTATTGTTTTAAGGTTTCAAAGGCAGATTGAGCTGGTAAGGCTTTAATCTATAACTTATTTCTTTTTTGTTCTTCCTTTTCCTCTTTTATTTCGTCTTTTAAACAAAATATGGGAAAGAAAGAAACGGCAATTAAAATATATGAACATATTAAGGATTTATAAGATGAGAAAAAGACATTAAACAAGTTAATTATATAAAACAATTGTATTTAAAACTGTTTTAGCTCATTTATATATCTATATACAGTATTTATCAAAAGTATTAACTTTATCCCTTATCATTTTTTAGTATATTTATAATAAACCATATTAAAATCTAACAATATTCCAATTCAATTATCGCCTTTCGCAACCAACAAGAAAATTAAAAATTTGAGACGCTTTAACGCTTGTTTCTTTTACTTATTTATTGCAAAAAACTTGTCTTTTTCTTCAAAGCTATCCTCCCCCTCTCACCACCCTTATTCCTGCCCACCGCACACAATTTTCCCTTCTCTCCCTCCCACACATACTATAGACGTTTACTATTTCTAGTAAAAGATGATAAGAGAGAAAATATAAGAATTGGGAAAACCGTCACAAACGACCCATTAAGACCAAATAAGAGTATTTAAGAAATACTGCAAAGCATTGATAAAGCTGGAATAATTAAAGGGTAAAAACTGTATTTAAATAAACAAATAATTAGGATGAATTCAGTGCTAAAGGGAGAAATAATGACTTTATATATATAAAAAAAAACATAAAGAAAGAATACAAGAGAAAATAGAATATAAATAAATAAACAACTGTAGAATTATTTATAAACTACGAAAAGGGAAACTAGAAAAATTTGTAACCGTATTCAACCATTTAACAGTAAAATACTTTACTATTTTATATCTTCTTTTCGTTTAAACTGATGGGAAACAATCATACAATCCATTAGTGATGACTATAGAAAAATTAAAAATACTACGTTGATGCGTTTTGTCAATTGAGGATTGTTATTAATAAATGCCAAGTACTATAAAGTTGAATAACCAAAATATAAAATAGAACTGGAGAGTTGAATGAGTGAGAAAGCGAAAGAGAGAGAGAGGGAGAGGGAGAGAGAGAGAGAGAGAGAGAGAAAGACGGAGAGAGGGAGAGCTGGGAGTGATGTATTAAAGTTAACGTATTCTAAAGAGCGGACGACACTGTAGCTTAAATCGAGAGAGGAAAGAATAATTGAAAGGAAAAGGAGTGAGAGAGAGAGAGAGAGAGAGACGGGCAGAGGGACAAACAAACAGACAGAGAAGAAAGAGGAGATTTGAAGGAAATAAGAAAGAATAGTAGAAGAAAACTACTTCAGGATAGACTAGATTGGCTAGGTAAAGAAAACGTAAAGAAGAAAGGAAGAAAAGTAAAAAAAAGTACTAGCAATAGTAAGAATTAGCTGTGTAGTAGTAGTAGTAATAGTAGAGAAATAGAGGAAAAAGAAAAAGAAGAGAGAAAAGAAAAACTAATAGGAGAGATTTCTATGAGATAATAATGGAAATAATTTATATAATTAAGGTTCTACAAATCGTCAACGATTAGGTTCTTATAAAATAAAATAAAAATGTTTGACAATACTGTTTCTGCTTGTTTGCAATGGGATATCGACTGGAAAAGTGTGGACCGACTGCTAGCTAAATAGAATTTCTACAGTCCAAAGATGGCCGAGGTCGCCGCGTCCGAATTCTCAAGTGATTCGGATAATTGTATCCATCAGCAATTTTTTCGAAAAGCGATTCCATGTTGGACAGGAAAAAATACATCAAAAACCAAACAAATGAAAATAATTTTACATGGAGTATTGATTAATTAATGATATTTTTCTACGGTTAAAACTTTCCATTCGATTTAATTCGGCCAGTTGTTTCCTCTTCTTCTTTCGTACAGTTATTCCAGTTCAATAAATATTTACAGATGTTTTCAATTTTGCGTCGTATTGAAATGATGTACCTACTTTAACGAAGGGAGAATTTGCCAATTCTCATTCATTTGATTTATTCATAATCCGGTCATTGTCTATTGAACCTTTTTAGTTTATTAAATTCATTTTTTCTACAGAGGTGTGTTGTGAATATATGCACGCTGTATATAGTTTATATTGGATACAAGTATAGCCAATTCAAGCCACTTGAATAGTGGCAGTTCTTTTTTGGTTGTCTTGTTTAAGTCTTGACTATTATTATTAGTGTTATTGTTGTAGTAGAGGATTAATATATTCATTGAGAAATTGTCTATTCTCTCAGAAAATAACAGAGATAAATTTATAAAAGAAAGTATACAAGAAAGAAATAAGGAAAGAAAGAGAGAAAGAAAGAGAGAGAAAAAGATTTAGAAAAAAAAAGGCACTTTGACAATTTGTACACTCTCTCTCTCTCTTTTTTTGCCTTTCATTTTGATCCAATTCTATCGTTGAAACTATCTGAAAAGTGATGGAAGAATTTTTTCTTAAATCCTCTATAGAATTCAATCCGTGCTCTAGTAGTCCCGATGCTATAACCAAGTTTTTGCTCTCTAACGTAAAAATTCTTTTGATTCGATTACTTTTATTTTGGTAGAATCGATATGACCGCTAGAGGGCCCGATAGATGGCCAGCCGGCGCACATTTCCCTTTGAAAGTTTCTTGGAGCCATGTCGAACTGTTCAAATGCAACGGAGGAGGAATGTGTAACATCTATATTAGGAAAGAGAAGAAGACCGTTAACAGAGGCTATTGTTTATACGACTATTTATTCAGCTATATTATTGAGTGGGATTTTGGGCAATATGTTTACTTGTATAGTAATTGTGTGTAATAAATATATGCATACGGCTACCAACTTTTTCCTCTTCTCGTTGGCAATTTCGGATTTGTTAACTTTGATTTTAGGTGAGTAGAGAAGTTTTTAATTACTGTCCTATACAATAACAATGAATACAAGAGCTATATGTGGGGGTGTATGTAGATGTGTGTATGTACTATATATATATATTGTCTGTGTACATATGTGTATGCGTATAATTAATTATATTTGAGATTTTAGACTCCAGAAATAAAAAAAAGTAATAATTCATTAACCCATCTATTCATCTTTGTACCATTGCAGTATATACTATTTACTCTATATGTTACGTATGCATAATATTTATAAACTATATGTTAGTACATATATATATACACAGTATATAGCATATGTAATATTTTTACCTTGTAGCTACTATATAGGATAATATATTTATATAAATATATATGGTCTAAATTTAGTAGTATATTTATATAATCATGCATATTATAACAAGTACATTAATATATTTATATAATATACAAATTTTCTTTGAAGTTTTATACTCTTTCTAACGGTTTTTATCCTAACCTTTTTCTTTTCTATAAATTTTAACGTTTCTATTTACATTTGTTTTTTTTTTTCATTTTTTGTTCTTTTCATACCTCGTTCGTCTCCTCTCTTTCACTCGATCTCTCTCTCTCTCTCTCTTATGTATATATATATATATATCTCTTTAACGAAGGTTAAAAAGTTATACTCTACGGAATATTTTCATTCGTAAGCGAGTAGAGTTGCTTTCTAGGAATATATGTCGAAAAAGTTTCTTAACCTCATTGCACTCTACTGTAATTTGTTTTGCTGTTGTCTTTGTAGCGTGGTACTCCGTTGCGGTCATTTTATTCTAAAATGTAGTTTTTTTTTTCGCTCTACATTATCCCTATAATACTTTAATTGATAATAAGTGTTTTGTCAATAAAGGTTGTGTTTTTATAGTAAGGTATAAGGTAAACATTTTCGCACATTACCTATTTTTTCCCCCTCTGTACCATTTAAACCGAAGAAGAGGATCCGGATATATGATTAGTTAAACGATTTCGAAGATTTCCGCATATGTTTTTCATGAGGTACTTACTTATTTATGCAGTATATATGATTCTATTTTAAGGTATTTAGTTCAAGATGATATAGTTTCTTTTTTCTATATTTATGTCGTTTTTTCCTCTCTCTCTCAATTTGTGACGAGAATTATCTTCTTAGCATATTTCCAAGAACGACAAAGCGTAAGAGAGAACATGCTGTAAGTCTCTAGTCGGATGATTGAAGGACGAATACGTTTATGATCATAATTACAGAAGAGTAAATTAAATGAGAAAAGAAATCTCTTCAATCAAAAAGACATAAAAATTATTTAAATTAGCATCCAATCTTGTTCGTCTTTCATTTTTTTTTAATAAAGCAAAAGAGAGAGAGAGAGAAAGAAAGAAAGAAAGAAAATAGAGATTTTTTAAATGGTTGTTCTTTCATTTTAATTTACTATTTCACAAAACACGAAAGACAATGTTGTAGAAGACGTATTTTCCACGAAACGTATATATGTATGTATTACTTTCTTACATTAGGTATAAATCTAAAAAGAAAAACACTACTTAATTTGATTAAGTGATTTTCTATTCTCATTTTCTTTTTCTTTCTTTTAGCTAACGTTTGCGTTTTATAAAAGAGTCAAGAAATAAATAATAGAGTTTTATTTAATTTATTTATCTTCATATGAAAGAGTATATCCAGTTTCTCTTCGCTTTGTTGTTTATTCTAATATAAACGGAATTTTTAAATCTTCAATTAAAAGTTTTATTTATAAGAATACGTAACGTAATGAAATCTTCTTTTTCTACTAATCGAAACGTCGGGTAAAAATTTAATAGTACGAAACGTAGAAAACATTTTAAAATAGAAGCAACTCAATTTTGCAATTAGCTATAAACATTTTTTCAAACATAAAAAAAATACAAAAAACGTTTCTCTAGTTTTTTTTTTATTATAGAAATTTCATAGTTGAGAGATTGACTAGAGAGTTTGACTATCAAAACAGCTATTTCTATAGAATAATAGTAATATTAATGATAATAATAAAGAGAAGGGAAAATAAAAATATAATAAAAAAAATATAGAATTCTAATAGCAATTACAAGCAAGTTTTAAGCACCAGATGAAAGAGAGAAAAAATTATCGTTTATCGAACCACAAAACTATTGACTTTTGCCCAATTAACTTGGAAATTGGTAGAAAAAATAGAATAATGGTAAATTCTAATAATAACACTAATACCTAATAGCCATTATCAGAAAGAAATTATCCATATACAGTATATATGTATACATATATATATATATATATATATTATATACTCATAGATCTATATGCAGTATAAATTATATATATATATAGATATGGATATGTATGGACCGACAACGATAAAGCATGACAGTTTCACTTGAACTGTTCATCAATCTAGAAAGGATACACTACGATAGTGAATATTTCAATATAGGTGAAGCACTGTATGTGTATGTACGTATATATGCAAGTGGTCTATATAGGATTTGTAGGTCTACTGTACTAGACCTTATGCTCTTGATTACTTCGTACAAGAGAGAGAGAGAGAGAGTCGAGTGAGTGAGTGAGTAAGTTGGGGGCGGGAGAGGGCAGAAATAAAATCTCTTCTTTATCTATTTCTATATCCTTATCAGTTCTATTTTAGAGAGATTTTCATTGTAAATTATTGATA
Organism: Dimorphilus gyrociliatus; assembly: GCA_904063045.1. Lineage (NCBI taxonomy): Eukaryota > Metazoa > Annelida > Polychaeta > Dinophilidae > Dimorphilus > Dimorphilus gyrociliatus. Next base: position 117,171 of record CAJFCJ010000032.1, on the reverse strand, counting down.
AAATATGACAACAAGAGAAAAAAGCAACTCATCTATAACAATTTAAAGTAGAGGAGGAAAAAAGAACATTGGAAACCAATTACTTAATATAAAGTGAACTATATTTTCTTATCTCTAATATATATTTTATCTGATAAGAATTTTGTTGGCTGGAAATTTTTTTTTATTCTTGAAATGAATCAAATGGCTATTGATTGTTTCCTTTTTTTCATTCTAGTTCCTCAGTTAGGCAGTAATACTTTGTATTAATTTCAATAGAATTCAAAGTAAAATCATAGTATTTCTCCTCTCTTCCCTTTCCCCTTCTTTCTCTCTCTCTCTCTCTTTATTTTCATTCTTTTCCTCTTCTCCGCATTCTACCTGAGAATATTCCATCCAAAACAGCGTTATACCTTATGTAAAACTCGTATGAAAAGAAAGAACAGAGAAAACTATTCCATTTTACTCGAGCATTTTACCTCAACAAGTCGAAAGAAAGTTAAATAGAAAGAAACAAAATAAAAGAATAAAATACTACGCTATTCGTTTGTCAAGGTTTGTTAAATGTGGTGAGGCAATGGATTTTCCTCATTTCCTTCCAAACAAAGTTGATTGCTCTGTCCAACATTGATTTCGGCTGTTGTAGGTGATAGTTTCAGTAAACATTTTACCTTATTTGTTTTCTATTTTTTCTCTCTTTCTTCTTCGAGATTTATAATTTATCTCTAATTCATTAATTATGTATAGAATATACGTGACAAACTTTAAGAAAAAAGCTTGTTACCTTTGTACGAACGTTCGAATAATAAATTTATATAAATTGGGACTCGACGATGATGTATGATTAGAACTAAAAATAAAAGCTAATATATTGTAAACAAACTGAATCTTACTATAGGCCTATTCAATAGTTTATGTTATAGAGAAAAAAAAATTTCACCTGTTTGCTCCGCCAAAACAAACTAAAGCAATGTTTATTAGAAACAGCAATTTGTCCACTGGTTTTCTCGTTACGCTCCGGGGCTATAAGAGAAACTACAAATCTCCGCCATCTGTATAGTTTGTCAAAGCTACTGTTACTCTTTCCGGATATTTGTTTCGCTTTTTATAAAGGGGATATTGATATTTCGTGTCTTTCTCCTTATAATTTTTTTAAGACCTTAAGAGTTGTTCTTTGAGCGGAAACCTTAAACAAATTTAGCAATCAACAGTACTGTAGGAATAATGAAAAAGAGAAATCTAAATTGAAGAAATGATTAATAGTTATGGGTACAAAGTTAATAGTTTACAATACTGTAGCACTATAAAGTACAAGTATATTTAATATAAGTATACCCCTCTCTTTCTTCCATTCGCTCGACTTATTCCGCTTCTTATCCTTCCCCTCTTCCACCTCGTTTTTATTTATTCCGCTCCATAGACTGTCTCTCGGATATATTGTTTTATATTAGAAAGAGTCGCTTAGAAACAATAAGGAAAACTTATTCGTATTTGAAAAGATATAAATACACAGTGTATATATTGTAAATGCTGTATACTGTATTTAGGATTCTTATTAATTGGTACGACGATAATCAGGAGGGGAAAATGCGAGAAAGAGGTTCGTGTGGCGTTAAATGTCATTAAATTGTTCCGTTTGACAATAAAAATGTCAATTTCCGCAACGGTGTGATTTTCGAATCTATAACGAGACTGACGTTTTGAAGCGTCTGTGAAACAATAGGAGCATTATATCTCTACCCAAAATAGAAGAGGTAGTTTTCGTGACGTCAACTAAAAATCCTTTCTTGGCTAAATACTACATAAATTGATTTTTCGACAACTGACTTTTCGACACTGTGGCGCTAAAAGATTCCTTAGGAGTTGGGTCAACTGCAAAATATCATAACTCTCCCTTCTTTTAATCAATTGTTCGAATAGGGGCATAGATTCTTTTAGAGTATAGAGAATAGACAAATCACTCTGCCAGAAATAGAAAAAGAATGCGTTAAATATTTAAACATTAAAGAAAAGAAATGAAAAGACGAGACAAGGCGACGAAAGAGATATCTGTAAAATTTGAAAGCAGTAGAAGAATAGACGGAAACAAGCCTATTTTTGTAGGAAGAAATCATTATAAAGTCTAATAATTCTTGTATGAATTATTTAAATTAAGTAAACAAAAAGCAGTAAATTATTATTAGCAATTCTTATATGAAATACTAACAATATTCAATCGTTTTGATACAAATTCAGGACAAATAAACGCACTATGTTTGAATGACAATTGTTTAAGCGTAACAGGTGTATTATTATTACTATTAGTATTATTGTTATGATTGGTGTTTCAGTTGTATTTTGTTGTTATGTTTATATTGTTTTTATTGCCATAGTTTTAAATTTATTACGTTAGAGAAAAGAGCAAAGATGGTAAAAAAAATATGCTGATTATGCAATAGTCTAATATACTATTACATAATACATATGATAATTTAATAAGAATACAGAAATAACTTACTTAAAGATGCATGTAAGATAGAGGTGAAATATTATAAAGGTGAAAGAAACGCAAAAGATTTATATTTATAGGATAAGTTTATTTTAGCTAAGTAAGCGATTTAACCAGAATTTCCTGCTTTAATTTGTAACTAATAAATTATTCAATATTTATAGGCGTAATGTAACTTTATTCGAGTAAAATTAAAGCGTAAAATTTGTATTTCAGTCTCGTAGCGTCACAACTAATTAACGATTAACTACTAGAGAATACGGTTGAAAGGTTGCATAATTATACTCTTCTACTATCTCCAACACTAGCTCGGGGTTATAATCCAACATATTTCAGAGTCTTATCTATTAAGGCACTTAAATCACACGTAAATAAATAAGATTATAGAATGTATAAAATATGCTGTAGTTCTCGTTCTATACAAGAAACAATTCCTCTATATATTCTCAGGTTCTTTCTAACAACCAACGTAGTTCCTTTAAATATACAAACAATCTTAAGTATTACTATCTTAGACCAACGCGATTCTTCCATTCTCTCTTATCTAATTATGTAACAATATAAGAAAGGAAAAACTGATTCCGTCAAAAGTCAATGGATCATTGATTCTGATGGTTAGGAAAATGAGTATAGTACGAGTCAGAATTGTAATTCGTTAGTGCACTATGAGGACTCAATGAGGGTAAAATTCCTCATCCTTCTACGATAGTTGTTCTAGTCTATTTATTTTATCCTTACTGATAGGGACGAAACTATGTAAATAAATGAAAAATACATTTTGCAGGCCTTCCACCGGAACTCTATGGAATTTGGAGCTTCTATCCTTGGATATTTGGTGAACCTTTCTGTATACTCAAGACGTTCGTTTCGGAAATGACGTCATCTGCATCCATCCTAACCATAACCGCCTTTACTGTAGAACGTTTTCTGGCCATTTGTTACCCGATAAAAGCTCATTCCGTCTCCAGACCGTCTCGCTCTTTGAAAATTATAGTTTGCATATGGCTTACTGCATCGCTGACAGCTTTACCATATCCTATGATTACAAGGCAGAGATGGAACCGATCTAGATATAGATCGACGGGTTATATAATAAATAAACCAATGAATTAGTATTTGAACCAAAGTTATAATCAGTCAATCAATCTATCATATTTCGTAAAAAGTAAAAAACAGTAAATTTTTAAAATCAACTGAAATACTAAACTGTAAAATTGCAGTCTATAAAGCATATTGTGTATATATATATATATATGTATTTACAGTATATATATCGCACAGTATATATAAAGTATTGACAATACTATTTATAAAATATCTATCCATAAATTTTTTAAGCAATCATTTAAAAATAATTCATATCTTTGGATCTATTAGTGTTTTACGGAAGATCGATTTCATTTCTGCGAAAATAATAGAACTTTTTATTATGTGCAGTATAAAAATAATGATGCAAAGGATTCATTAGTATGCAATATTCCAAACAAATTTTGGGCAAAGAGTAGAATAGTCTTCCAGTTCACCGCCTTCTTTCTCTTTATCATACCCATGACGGTAATCAGTTTGTTGTACATCAAGATTGGAATGACTCTAAGAAAGAGCAGTAAGACTTTGAATCGCAACGAATCTTCACAGACTAAGGACAACTCTCTAGCCCATTCTAGAAAGTCTGTACTAAATATGCTAGGTAAGTAGACTTTTCAACTCTTTAGAGCCAAACAAAGTGAAAGAGAGGATAGTCTTTTATTTTCTTTAATTTACTGACGACGCATATAGACAAGGTCGAATGAAGGAAAAGAAAAAAGACACACATAAAAAATTAGAAAATATCGCAATGCTAATGTGTACTAATCACATTTGCTGAGCCTCAAATCTTCCATCCTATTGCATAGAGTTTCCCATTAGAAAATTGAATGCTTTCATAATACGCATGATAGGAAAAGTGCTTATTTTTACGCCCTTCTCCCCCTTACCATCCCTTCGTCTCTTCTCTCTCCCTACTTCGCTCTTCTCTTCTTTTCCCCCATCCTTAGCCTAATTTATTCAATTAATAAAGTAAGAGGAAGGAATTTATTATATAATGTTTTTTTTTGTTAGATAAATACTATTATAAGGGGAAAAGAAAAAAGGTGATAAAAGCAATAATCATAATTCTACTGTTATTTGTTAAGGGATAGAACTATTAATTCTTACCAAAAGCCTTTCTTTTTCTTTAATGTTGTTTTAAGATCAATCGCTGAGCTTAAATATATAGACAAACGAAGAATAAAAGACAGTGATTGTACCCCTGAGCCAAGACGATCTATGGTATTATTTCGTTAAAAATTATGACCATGTCACCTTGGATTAACCAAATTGCTCATACTGTCTGTGGTCGTGCATACCAAGTAGATGAGTAGGCGCCTAACAGCTGCCTTTTACCAAATAATTCATTAGATAATCTTACATTTTTATATTTTGCTCTCTTCCGTTTCTCCTTATCTTCCTTTTTCCTCATCATCTTCTTCATCAGTCTAGTCGTGTTGATCTCTTTTAATTTCCATCGAAAAAACAGCATTTGCCCAATTTTTTTCCCTTCCAAAAATATCTGGATATTGTAGCAGGTGTTTGCTATTTATTATAAGTAAAAAGCAAATAAATACTCTTGAGGTGATAAATGTCGAAGTGGTCAGCTTAGGACCAAATTTCACACCCTCTTGCCCCAATCCTACTCTCTCGTTCCAATTTTGTAAACCTATCTTTAGACCATAAATCATGATTTGTACTAGCTTAAAAACTATAAATATGAGTATCTTAATAAGAATTATATATATGCAGTATGCTATAAATACTGAATATATATATATATATATATATATATATATGGATAGATAGATAGATAGAGAGCTAGAAAGACAGAGAGAAAGAAAGATAGGAAGAGATTTTCCAAAGAAAACGTTTCAATAAAAAAGCACGCTAAATACGAATACGTTGTACAGCATTAATTTTGATCCAGACGGTGTTAAAGGTTGATCTGATAAATTCTTCAAGTCTTTTCCTATTTCTTAACAGCGTCTAATTCGATGCTGCATAGTTTTTAGGGTGAAATGGGTGAAGGGGGTGGAAGAAAAAACCGGAAAAATTTACAATAAACGACTGATTAGTGGTAATAAAAAAGAATTATAGCAAGTAACTAAATTCTGAGTGTAAATACCACATTCACCGAAAAGATACATAGGCAAGTAATCTTCGAGTAGGTAAGTCGTAAAAAGTCTACTACTGTAAACTCCAAATATAGTATATTGTATACTATATCAAGTAAAGTATTTAGAAGCAGACATGTCGCATATTGTAAATTACCATAGAAAAATATAGAGAATTTATTGATATTAAGTGAGGTTGTAAAGTAAAATATGGTAATGGAAGGAAAAGAGATTTGTATAAATACAATATGGTGTATGCGTATACATTTGTACATAAAGTATACTATAAATTTTACAGTTTAGAAGCGGAAAGTTCATAAGACAACACATTTATTGAGTACATTGCAAGGTTTGCAAAAAAAAACTACAGGGTATGTTTTATGCGTAAAAGTAGAGTTTCTACAAGAGAAGAGATGTATATAATATCTATAGTGTATAATAGTACTAAGGTAAAGTTAATAATAATAATTTTATCTATTATTATTACCATTATTCCCATTATATACGATATACCGTATAGTATATATTACAGCAAGTATATACATATATCATCATATACAAGATACAGTATAATATATATATATATTATAAGCGCAATATATATCTTTATATGTATATACTGTATATATATAAAGAGTATAGTTTTAGTCATAAATTTCTTCATCTTTACTGCTGATATCCCCTCCGACAACTGCAAAAACTATTAACTTAAGTAAAAGTATGAAACATTCTATCAACTTCTTTTTTTACGAATGATATTCGTTGCATTTAATGCATTCTATTTATGAGCATCCCTTGCCGCAACCCTGCACTCTAATATCTCTATAATATACACTTTGTTAGTATTATATCTGTACAGCTGCTGTCATTTATCACTGTCCCCATTATATTCTGGAGAATCGATAGCTCGTTTACGCAAACTTTCCAACCTTCTGCTTTTTCAAATACGACCTAATCTAACAATTATAATCGTGTAACGGCATTCGTTTTCTATTTACTCAATAAATAAAGGCAAGTTTTTCTAAGACAAATCTTTTCCTTGACGTCAGCAGTTGAATTTATTCCTATACCATTAGGAAAATTATGGTTAACATCTTAAAAAAATCCCCGAACGTGACCACAGTCTATTTCCAAGTTCTATCTAATGAACATACTATGCGCCATCTTAAGGCCTATTAGAAATTTTTGATGATGCTTGAGTATATTAGCAAAATATTTAAGGGATGGAAAGAAAAGCTAGAGAGAAAAAGGGAGAAGAGAAAAAAATCTAGGTTTTACCCTGGAAGAAAAAGGAGAAGATATATTTATAAAATTCAATATATACCAATATATATGTATAGTATATTCAGATTATCAACAAATGATATTACTACAAGTTCATTAATGTTAAATTGCATAGTATTTATCCACAATATACGCTTTCTTATATCATATATATAGATATATATATTGATATACAATTGTATATTAAATTATTCTATATATCTATCTATTTGCAAACTTAGCTTTAATACCGACTAAGTTGTATTAATGGGTTGATCTCATCTTCTAATAAAGAAGAGCATAGGAGATTCAATGATATGCATCCAACCGGAAGGATGAAATAAACACAAATAATCTGCTATTCGTTTAACGTATGATATTGAAATGCACTGATGCAGACATACATTTATATATATATATATATATATATATATATGAACAGTATATTCACGTATATATAACTACTGTTAAGCTGTTTGTCAAGGGAAAAACATATAGCTATAGCTTCTCACTTTATTCTCTTTACTTTCACTATTATTATTATACTGCATTTTTTAATTGAATTCTTATCCTCTTTCTTTCATCCTTACAGTTGCAGTAGTTGTCGCCTTCTTTATTTGCTGGGCTCCCTTTCATACTCAAAGATTGCTGGCTATTTATGTCAGTAATGAAAACATTTCTGAAAAATATAGCATATTCAACGACATCCTTTTCTATACTTCTGGTATTCTGTATTACGTCTCATCTACAGTCAACCCTATTCTTTATAATCTCATGTCGAAGAAATATAGGGAAGCGTTCAAAGAGACTTTGTGCCGGTGTTGCTATAGTCGGCCTACGGATTCGGCAATGATTGGTGATCGTAGGTCTGTTACTTACTCTACTTGCGCTATTAGTAGGCATGGTGCTCCCAATCACCTTATTAGAAATCCCGAGGCGGAGAATCTAGTTCATTTGAATGACAATTGCAAAAAATCCTGGTCAGTTTGGAAATATAAATTAAAAAAAGGAAATCCTAACAACAAGATGTATCTTATGCCTGTAAATACTGGACTGAATGGAAGCTTTAGTGGTCTTAGCGGGGCTAGTAGTCGGTCCATATCTAGGTCAAATTCGGGGAAATTCGATACAGAGGACAACGTTTAATCACGATACTTGTCGAATCGATCAGCCTTTTCAGACATCTTTGTATGCTTTTATGAAAGAAAAACAATGTCTTAAAAAAAATCTATAAAGGCTTAAAATAATAGCAACAACAACAACAAATGCAAAAACAACAGAAACAAGTAAAGAGAATAAAATTGGAGGGAGAAAAAGAAAGAAATTGAACGTCTTAAAGATTGGATCTTTTGTCGCTGCCCAAATATCTATTAACCTTTCACGAATTCTTGACATTTCCCTCGTCTACAAACTGTCTGCTGATGGGGATAAAAAATTTATTCCATTCAGGAAAAAAACGAAAATAAGTAATCAAGATAAAAACAGATAAATCAAAAAATACAGTGAGATATGAAATTGAAAAAAAGTCATCTTTAAGAAAATAACTCTGTTTAGCAAAAAGAAACTAATAGTAATCTATTAATAAAATAAGTTATTGAAATAGCATATTTTTTCACATCGAATACTAGGGCGAGGAGGAGATGAAGGTGGAAACTGCTGCAAACATGATCTATATTAATATAATCATATATACATAGTATATACGTATTTATATATATATATATATATATAAATATATATATTAACATTTATATATAATACGTATGACAAACAGTATTTAAATATTCTCATCATTTGTTCTAGGAAGAAAAAAGACTTAATTCTATAAAAGAATATGATGAAAATTTCCATACAAACTACTCTTCAAAGAAGATTCTATGCCTTAAATAAAAATACAAAAAGCAAAATTACACATATCATTTTGACTATCGAATGTAAACAAATAAACAAAGTTTATACAGCATAGAAAATAATATAAATACTTTTTACAGTAATTACTTCACATGTCAACTAATATAAACTCATTTTTGCTTTCTTCTTCATTCAACTTTTTACATTGTTATGGTTGTAGATTTAATGAGAAAGTAAAACGAAGTATTATATGCAATTTCTCGTATAATCTCTCTCTCTCTCTCTCTCTCTCTTTCTCTTCCTCTCTCTTCTCTATTTCTGTTTTGGCTGATATATATCTGCAGCAGTATTGTACAGTTCAAGTTTTTAAATAAAAGTCTAAATGATTGTGTTCTTTTGTTACACCTGTTTTTTTACACTGTTCCTCCTTTATCCTATATGAATTTATTTCTGTTCTTTCCTTCTCTACTCTTCTCTTGTCTTTCTCTCACACTTGCGGTCGAATGAAAAGTGTACTCTTCTTTAATTGGCTAATAGTATGTACTTATCTGAATACCTTTATATTTAAAAATATGACAACATCGAAAAATTTGCTATTATACTCTTTTCATTTTTATTTACGTTCAATTGATAAGTAGTGTAATAAAAGAATTATCAATATACATTTTTATGAAGACACTAGATGTCGCCACTGATGCCCTTAGTTATAGAATGTTTTGGTGAAATGTTAACCTATTCAATACGAAGGTATTTTATGACTGGTCATGTTCATATGAGTCCTACAGGCGGCGTTAGTTGTGAAAGAAAAAATGGTCGGTTGTTAAAATCTCTTTTCTTGTTGGAAATTTAATGAACCCCTATAAAAATGGCAACGGCTAAAGAGGAAAAATTTTCTAAAGATGTTTATCAGATATTTTTAATTGTTTTAACTAACGATAGAAATCAATTAGAGAAATACCTTAACTACTGGACAACTGATTATACAAGATCTATACTTAGTGAAGAAGTACGTCTGCTTACTCTAAAAGACTCTTTGCTGAAAGGAAGTGAAATTGTACTAAAGCTGCAAACATGTAACATTGAATCGTTAACTTCTACTCATTTAGCTGCTTATAAAGGTAAAAATTAATCTGTAGGAGAATGAAAAGTGAGAGAGAAAAATCGATTTTTTTCACTTTAAATGTAATACTGATCATATAGTGATTTAGACAAAAACCAATCTTTCACTGCGTAGTAGATAAAGAGTAATTGAATCCTTTTTGTTCAATATATTAAGTAATAGTATATTACCTTAGAAATAGATGCAATCTATATTTTCCCCCATTCATTAATAAACAAATGTGTGTATACTCCATATAGATTTTTTTAGGTATATGCAATATAAATAAGCAATATCAAGTATAATAAGAGATTTCATTCATAAAAAGTTCTGTTTTAAAATACTATGTCAAGGTTCAGTTTTATTGTTGTTATTGTAGTTTGTTTATTGAATTTAAATTTTTCATTTCATCACCTACACCCTCCCCCTCTTCCCTTGCATATCTCTATCCTTCTCCATCTCCCGTTGTACTGTCAGTAGCGTTGTTATAACAAATAACTACATGTTCCATTATTAATTAGACAAATCAATCAAATACAAATAACCTGTATTTTTATTTCTATTTCTCTCTTGAGGCTACGATGATCTACTTACAACACTTCTTACTAACGATGAAGCTCTGCTGAATATCAGATTGAAAAATTCTGATATTGGTTTACTTCATCTTGCTTCATTCGGTGGTCATATTAGCACTGTAGTTCTTCTTGTTGAAGTCTTTCAAGTAGACATAGAGGATAGGGATAAATGTGGATGGCGACCTCTTCATTTTGCTAGTTGCGGAGGACATTTTCAACTAGTCAAAACACTTGTTAGTGAAAAAGGAGCGATATGTGACGCTAGAGATGAAGATGGGGCAACAGCGGCATTTCGCGCATTAGTCAATGGTTTTGGAACAATAGCGAATTTTTTAACAGACCGACAGAATGTACCAGACGTTCTCATTGAAGCTGAATTGAACGAAAGGACATTAGAAAAGAGTCGAAGAGCATCCGAGCCGAGTTATCGAGCGTTCAGTAAAAAAGATAGGTATAATCTCTAATAGAAATTTATATTGTGTTATTGAAATAGCTATTTGTTTTATATTATATTACATTTCCTTTTCATTATAATCAAATCTCTCCTTTCTGTAATGTATTATATATATATATATATAGTATGCTTTATATATATATAAATACATATACAGTATATATATATATATATATATGTATACTGTATATATATATAATACTGTCAATTAGGCGAACTGGACACTCTTCAGCAATGTCTAAGTAAGATGCTGTTCACTAATTATAAGGTGGAATTACCTAATAATAAAAGAATTTGTATTTTAGAAAGGTAAAAATGGTAGGTAAAATATAAATTGATTGGAAAATTTTAAACGTTAGGCAGACTACTGTCTTAATAACTGTTCCATCTTTAGATAGAGCTTCAGCTGACAATACTAATATTGTAGGCATTATAACCAAAAAAAATAGAGGATAAAACTAAAGTGGGGAATAAGAGAACTTACACTGACAACGAAGTAATTCCCTTGGAAACAAAGTTTTTACGATTGTCAGATGCGAAAGAAGAGATATTTTCACTACTGAAAATATCAAACTTAAGTGGCTTGGTAAGTGGGCAAGGTGTTTCAAAGTGCCTTTGCACAGGTAGTTACAAAGATTCCCAGTGCATGTGTACATGATAAATGTATTACTATTTATTGCAACAATAGCTAAACATGTAGTAAAGAATAACGTAGACATTTTAGATTTCTTACCTTTTAATACACTATCGATATTATTCATTTTCACCTAAAATCTCAGGTTTTCCATGTTGTAGAAGGGCAATTTCACCTTTTAAATATTCAACAGTTTGTTACCTGGGCATTGTCACGGAATGGCCAGTTTCACTATTTAATATGCTGAGTATATGCTGTATTGTATACCATCTATTCTCTTCATTTTCATAGACAAATCAGTACGAGCCCGGAATTCTCAAAATCGGCAAAATATCGTACTGTTAGACAATTAATCAGAGATGAAGTAAGGAATTTGAAATTAAAGGAACAAGGACAAGGCGAAGAAAAAGAAGAAACCTACTCAGAGCCGATTAATGAGATGCTTTTGGAAAATGTAGGGGAAAATACTCTCAAAGAAATAGTCCAGCATGAAATAAAAAATATTAATGACGACACAAACGACGATCCCATATATGCCTCAATTGATGAAGATTTACTATCGACGGGTCCTGTAAATATCGCTCCTCCCGTTCCACCACGAAGAAATTCCTCAAAAACAAGTATGGAAGAAAGCGAAGATGAGCTTCCAATTTTATTAACTGAATCAATGAAATTTCCTACAATGAGGTCAAATTGTGAATCGTTGCAAGCATGTATTCAACGTCTAAGTCGTAATTTAGGTGACCAGTGGCGTCATTTGGCAAGAGCCCTTCCCATCGAAAAAGGGGGTACGAACAAAGTAAATAACCGGATTAAGGCCATAGAAAGAAAATACCCGGATAACGAAGTTAAGCAGGCCGAATCTGCTTTGGCAGAATGGAGAATAAATGCCGGTAGAAGTGCATCTACTGAAGTCTTGATAGATGCGTTGGAAACAGCTAAATTAGACAAATATCTACCTATTATTTATGAAACATTATGCGAAGATTATCCTTAGTGATTTTTCTTTAATAAAAATTCATTTGAAGTTAGATAGAGTGAAAAATTCTTTGCTCATTTAAATATGAATATCTGTCCCAAAACCCGGACAAAAATTTGACAAAATGAAACAATATACAGTCACAATTAATAGTGTTTTAAAGATTTCGCTTAAATAAAAATAAAGATTTAATTTTAGTGAGGAGACTATCTTTTTTTCTTTTAATATCATTCTGTTTAGTTTCACATTTATATCAATAATTCAATTTATTCATTTCATTTGATGGAAAATCCCATATACGTCTTAATGTCAATTAAGGACAAAATAATATCATTTGCAGTCTTGGAGACGTCCAGGTATGTAAAGTAGGTGTATTTACCAAGTCTATAAGGTACTTACAGATGCGTGTTTGCATGATTCTATACAAAACTTCCGTCTTGACTGCTTAGGACTACAAACTAGGATATAAAAATAGAACTTTAATTGAAAGTTTATCGCAGGAGCAACGACAGTAAGGTTTAAACAATATAGAATATAATTTCTATATTATAAACTGCACGAGAATATTATATTGCTTAAGTAGAGGCAATAAAATTCTACGTACTTTATCATTTAGAAGAGTTTCTTTTCATTTTTCACCACCATCCCAATTACCATCAATTTTTTTTACTTCCATTTTATGATAGAATGCATTTTACTCTCCTCCTTTATTTATCATAAAAATAGAGAGAAGAGTCAATTAGTCTAAAATACCGTCTACGTGGGGCTGAAACTATCTATTAGAATAATGAATAGAACTAATTCGGAAAAAATAGAGTATATGAAAGCTATGAGTTTACCTGGACAAAGGAGCTCATTGGTTGATTGGCGCACGTACTCAGAAGCGAGTTATTGTCACGGACAATTAGGAAATAAAAACAAATAATGGATAGAAAAAGAAACTTTCTTTTTAACTTTTTTCTTCTTCCTTTCTCTCTCTCTCTCTCTCTCTCTCTCTTTATCTATCCAGCTATTTATCTGTTTTTGCTTTCCATTTGGCAAAATAATCCTTGAGAAAACTTTTTTACCCATTTAGACGTTGGACAGTTTCCAGTTAAAAGTACCGTTGAATAGGCCTTCTGAAATAAAGTGAAAAGAAACTAAGTAGCATATAGTTAAAGAGGGAGAACGAGAGAGTGTATATGAGAGAAGAGTATTCTTTAACGGAGGAAATATACAAAAAAAAATCAATGGAATCCTAATTTACGGCCGAACACAAAACAAATCGAATGTCAAGTCAATGAAAAACGCCTCTAAAAATTTTTTCAATCCATAAAAATCGACCTATATTCCCGTCAATCAACAAATATAAAGAAGTAGGCGCCATCTAGTCTTGGTTTTTTCTCTTATTTAGCCCGCTTCCGTGCAGTCGAAAAAACTGCAGGGGGCTTTGCACAGATCGATGGATTAAATCTTTGCACGAACGCCAATCAGAAGAGGAAAGCGAAAGAGAAATTCGCGCTAGGTGGCGTATCGAAAGCATAAGCCACTTTATATAAACTGGAGACGGCGGTGAAAGGGGTAAAGTTTTGAAAAGAAAAATAAAGAGTAAACCTTGGCCGACGATGTAAATAAAATATATCATTGGAATAAAGAATCTCTGTAAGCCTGCAGTTATGGAATATTTTACAAATTTCTTTAGAGGAGATGAAGAAGATAGAAAGACACCAAGTCCATCTCATACGAAAACTTCTACACCTAAAAATACGAAAAATCGCAAGTAAGCTTTTCTTTTCTAATGCTTGATATTCATCAAAGTCACTTTTCATCTCCCTATTTCCGGATGTTCGCTGTAAATATATCGATAGACAGCCATGCGACCTTTTTAAGAATGTTCGGTGACTCGACTTGTGACTAGAAATCCCTAAGCTTTAACGCTTTTCGTGAAGTTCATTCCGCGTCATGTCAAAGGCTCTAATTGAAATTAATTTCTCTAGGCTTTTCACTATCCGAAAAAACCGATCAAAGGCATTATAGGTCTAATTACATAAACTAGATAGTAGCTGTTAGGATTCTGTCTGTTGATAATAGTTATAAAGAGAGGTTAGCAAGGAAAAGCAGAAAGAGAGAGAGAGAGAGAGAATGAGTGAGAGACTGAGTGAGAGAGTGAGATGACTGGAGAGTAAAGGAAGCGTTTTTTGTTTCTTTAACTCTAACACTTCCTACGGAATATCAAAGATATTTTTAAATAATTCTTAAAATGAGCAATTATGTAAAAAAACTGCGTTACTAAAACATACTTTAATAGTAATAAATCTTGTTTACATCAAACGTTATTAGATTTCTCCTTTCTTTTACTACCAAATAGGTATGAAAATGAGATAAGATAAACATGATAAAATAGCAAATAAAAAAATAAAAGAGTGGCAAAGAAAGAGACGGCCTTGTTTAAAGGGAAAAGAAAGAAGCGAACGAAAGAGAAATGCGTCTTTAATCGGGGAATAAGCTATTGCATAACAAAAAAAAATGAGAAAATTCATTTTGAATATTTATGAGTTAGATTAAGGGAGAAAAAAAATGACATAAAGATAATAACCACAAGCGTACGATATGAAATAATTATAGTTTGCTCCTTTTTATTACTTTAGTCGTAATACTGGAAAATTAAGATGAAAACGTCGTTTTATTCTCTACGTTGCAGAGATGGCTTTCTTTACTATTTTAACAAAGAAATATTTAGTGGCTGAATACTTTATTTTGTTGCTTTTTAGGATTCCTTTTTGCCTGAAGATGCAAACAACTTAAGTGTTATCCTTAATTAAACAAACAAAGCTCTTTGTCCCCGTAGTTCTGGTCGGAGGGAAAAAAATCTATATTGTCTCTCTTACATCGCTTATAGTGAGAGACGTGTTAGGCTCAAAATCGACAAAGTCGCTTGCTTCACGCCCGATTGGAATCTTATTAATCTCTGATAATCAATGGAGCGTGTGTGCGTCGAGAATTTGAATATTTTTAACTTTGCCAGATAGTTAAATAAATGATTATAGAGTCAATTAGCACCGTAATTTCGGTAAATATTAAAAATGGCGGATAGTAAATATGACCAATAGGTATGAAAATTTTTAGGTATATTTTATATAAATAGAGAGAATGCTTTACCGTTTGTTCGGCCGGAACAGCCGGATTAAAGTAATATAGTGACATATGTACGATATGCATATATACTATATATGTAATATCTATTTATATAGTATTTATGGTTTATATATATATGTTAATTATCTATCTATATATATCATATAGTCCAGTGTTTATAAATAAATATATTTATATTCTAACGATTTCTCAATATAACTAAATCTAAATTCATAAAAACGTTCTCATCTCTCTTAGATATTAGTTGACTGTATGTACTTTTATATAAAATATTTAAAGACCATCAATAGCTACGATACAGCTATTAACATGAGGAACAGACGAAAAATACAGCTAACTAAGACCTTTTCAAAAAGACTCTGCTGTACAATTACCAGAGGCGATAGACTATGAAGCAAGAATATAATTTTCTAGACCTTAGTTTGTACTAGACAACCTACTGTACGATCTTAAAGGACGGAAGAGAAAAATCTCGTTCTCTTTTCTTTTAAGTACGCACTTATTTAATTCGACTTTGCAGTCGAATATGTAAATTAAGAACATATGTCGAGGAAAGTAATTATCATACGAATTATCCACCTTGGGTTGTCATCTTTTATACGATGTAAATTGAGAGTTTTCTATTCCTTTTTTATACACAACTCCTTAAAATAACTCAAAACCAGAAAAAAAGAACTTTATTATTATCCAATTATTATTTTCTATCCATTTTATATTCTCATCTCGCTTAGTCTTTCCTTTTCTCTCTCTCTCTCTCTCTCTCCCACTCTCCTTCTTTCTTTCTTTTTTCTTTCATTCCTTCTTTATTTCTTTCTTTCGTTCTTTTTTTCTTCCTTTCGCTTTCTCTTTTTTTTTCCCAATAAAAAAATTTTTGTTAAAAAAAGAAACTTAATGAAATTCCTGTTTGGTAATTGGTTGTTAACAAATGGAACGACAACTTTCATACCTTGCGCAATTTATTTCTAATTACCATTTCTTTCCCTCACTAATTATTCCATTAACAAAAAAAGGAAATAATGCTACCAGTGTTTATAACAAATCGTTTATTTTATTCTCTTACGGTGATTCTCCCTCTCCTATGTGTAAATGGGAAAGATTGAGAGAGAGAGAGAGAGAGAGAGAAGGGAGGGGAGAGACAGATAGATAGAAAGTGAGTGAGAGCGAATATAAACTTATAATTGTGAAAAATCGATAAGTAAGAAGGAAGTAAAAGCAGGCGGAACGAAAGATGATAAGAGAATTAAAAGACATCGTTTCAGTCAATGTTCTTTACTCAATATAGAATGTAGAAAAAAGTCAATTTTCTACAATAAATTTGCAGCATATATATATATATAATATAAAAGTAAAAATAAAGAGCAATTTACATTTGCCCTTGAAATTATACTTAACGAAAAAAATCTATAGTACAGAAAAAAAGTTAGGAGAGAGTTGAGGGAGATATTTATATATTCAAACATAAATATCTTTCTCTATTGTCTACTAATATCTCTACTTAAAGTATAATCAAAGATTAAAGAGAAAATATTTTGTTATTAAAAGAAAATAAATAAATAAGTAATGGACTTTTTTTAGTTTTATTCATCAATAATAAGAATATCTTTAGCTTGTTCGACTTAGTTCTGCTTATAATTTTTCTCCTCTTTTACAACTATTTTGATTGATGATGTGTAGGCTTAAAAGGGAGTCTATTTGACGGGAAAGAAGTAGGAAACCCAATCAGGACGACACCGCAATAAGAAAAGTCTACTATAAAGCGGTTATACTGTTTCCTTTTTATGTTCTGTATAAGACTACTACTACTAATAATAAAAGTATTAATCAAAATATATATTTACAATGAAAATATTAAACAATACCATATATCAATGTAAGCTCTCCGTCTAAAACATTCTGCCAACAGCAATAATCGTCTAAACGATACCGCTGCATCATCGACGTCTATTGCAGTCGCACAGCTGCATAATCAGACCTCGCTGCAATCGGAACTTAATAACGAAACTGACCGGAAAATTTTTCGTCCATCTCATTCGTTTAATTATTTAGGTTGTTTTAATCTTATCTGTTTTTTTTTGTGAAGAACGATGTCTTTGATTCTTTTAAAAGACTTTAATTCTCCTCCCCCTCCCTCCTCCTTCATTCTATTTAACAAAAGAAAGAGTGAGAAATAAGGAATAAAATTCGCTTCTTTTTCTTCTCTCTCCCCCTCTTTCTCTTTATATTCTCTGCTTGGAAATATTTTCTAACGTATATCATTAGGGTTTGCTGATGTTAATAAGCATCAATATTGACCAAATGGCAGAGCTTTGAGAGTTACCAATGCCTTTTGAAGTTGTCGACGAGCGTCTTCCATTAAGGGGAAAAGCGACCGAATTCTTAATAATGCCTGTAAAGTTCAAGGTCTAAGCTTTGTTATTTGCCATTGACCCTGGAGTATCATTCGATGTTCTAGATAGAAAGTATAAAAGATAATTTATATCGTAATTATTAAGCGGAAGGCTTATGGCGGAGAATTTTCATTTCAAAGCAGTCAATAGGCTTTTGAAGAGCTCGGATTCCTCTTCAATGCTACCCTTTTCCCCAAATTAGGATATAAGCTTGACTTTGTTCCTGGTGAACAAATCCTGATTAACCTTTTGTTATTCCTTTCGGAAGGTAAACTTGCAAAATTTCCAATCTGTAGATGAAGTCTTTGAAAGAAAAAACACCAAGGTACACAATAAATCCATTTCTTTTTAAATGGAATATATATATATATATATATTGGATTTTTATACGGGTGAGAAAACAGAACTACGCTTGTCGAATACATTTTTAGAGTTTTAGACGTTATATAGAAACGCTTAACCTCGACGCGTAGAAACATTTCAGTAGCACTATACTATTAAACTTTTATTACTCTTTTATCTATAATTTTAACCAAAATACACGTCAATTTTTGTGCTTTACGAGTAATTCATTAAGCATAAATCATTCTAATTAAGAGAGATACAAACTGAGATAGAATGAGATGTAGAAGGATTGTGGAAGTAAGAAGAGAAAAAGTGCATTATATAGAAGAAATAGGAGCGATATAAAAGAAGGAACAGCAGGAATGAAATATTGAAAAAAAAGCGTATGTTATTTCTATTTAATCTTCAGTTTCTTAAAGCTGAAAGTTAAGGAAAAAAAAGTCTACTCGGAAAAAAAGAAACATGCCTCACAGCTATTTGGTTTTCCATGTCAAAGAATTTTTTCGGCCGTTGCAGTCATTAGAGCTTGACTATATTGTATGATTTTAATGAGGGTTCCTCTGATTACTTTCAGATTATTATATATGCTATAAAATTTGTTTTACAGTTGATTAAGAGACTTTATTTACAATAGACAATACTTTATAATAGATATATTAGTATATACTTTTTGTATTTAGATATATTGACACACTATACATAAATTAAAAAGAGAAAAGGAATGATAAAGAAATCCTTAGAAAGAAAAGAAACTAACAATTCAACAGTTGATTTTCTTCGATTATCAATTAAATGTCGTAAATTATTGGCAAATCAATAGGAAAAATTGTTGCTTAACTCTGTTGAAATACACAAGGGTATTTTTTTACGACTATTTGATTGTATATATTCAAATTCGTATTTATGCGCATGTATGAATGAATGTGTGGGAATAGTAGTTCGCTTAAAGACTTAACGCCTATGTGGGAAGCTTATGCAATTTTATTGATTTTCTCCAAAGCACCAACCAGTAACAATCTTTAGTATCCCATTTTTTGCCCTCTTAAACATTGCTTTATTGAATGTAAAAATAGATCAATTTGTATTTTCTGCAATTATACCGCCTACCCCCTCCTAGTCTTACATCCTCTCCCAGCTGTCTAATATCTTCGAAACGGTTAAAATTAAATTAAACGTTACCTCATTCAAGAAAATACTTATCAAATCGGATTTATCTGTATATAAGAGTAAAAAAGTGATCCTTGCGAGTAGAAATAGCGGTAGGATAAGAGAAAACTAATTAATTAAGTTTTGTGACTAAATCGGCCTTAGTGCGTTGTGTTCACTCGAAGATTAGTGGTCCAGTGATAAAAGGATAGGGAAAGAAAAAGAAGAATCCGCCCACAAAACGCTAATATTTCAAATGAAGTCTGTTTATAAAAAGAGAATGTTACCGTTGCTACCATCTCTTTTTTTTTGGAATATCACAATAACGCACCGACAATACGAATATGGAAAATTTCTATTCACGTATCAGTTCGTATTTACAAAGCAGTACGTACAAGAATGCACTCTTTGATTCTAATTAAGAAGACTATTCTTCCATGTCGTGTATTTTTCTTCCATACTGCTGAATCACTGTATAGTATGGGTATAGGAGAGGAAAGGAAAGGAAAGAACGCTGAAGGTGATATTTACTAAAAATTCTCGGTAAATTCAGTCCGCAGGGGGCGAGAAAAGTGCTCCTCTAAATATTTAATTGATAGTTGTTCAACGAGTCGATCATTTTGATCTATGTTTCCTCAGAAATATCGATAAGATTAGGAATTGATACTCATCCATACTCATCACGCATAATAAACATTTTGTTGAGCGTTTTCATTGAAAGCATTGCAAATAGACCCCTTTCAAAAGCGTTCTCAATCAAAATAATAAGGCACAGCGGTAAATATAACTTCATGATTCGAATGCAAAAAGTGTGAAAGGAAAAAAAAAGACTGCTACCCGATTGTTCTTGGGCAAACTGTCATCAAATTAATCTTTACTTAATCAATAAATCTTGTAATAAACAAATAAAGTAAACAAATTTTCTCCCTTTAAAAACAATATAAAAGGATGAAATCGGTTCACTTTGCAAAGAGAAATATGAAAATAAACGTCGCTATGGCGTTTTTTTGATCCATTGGGAGAGGTCGCCGTTATTTGTGTTTTAAGATGAATGTCATATTTTCACTCTTCTCAATCTTTTCTTCCTTTTCATTACCTTTTTCTCTTATTCTTACAGCAACGAAACGCCTCAACACGAACAACAAACTTCCGAATCAGCTGGTCCAATATCTAACGTAAGCTAATTATCATTCTTGATTTACGGTATACTATTCTTCTTAAGGTCATTATATTTTTTTGGTTCTGCTCCCATTGCTATTATTTTTATGGTAAATTATGAGAAAGCCCGTAGAGCTTGCCGCCATAAAGATCTAAAGGAAAAAAGATCCTTTATCATATTTCACATGGATATTCCCTTTAAAAAAAATAATGGTTTAATGCTCTTTTAATCATAATGCAACAATTACGAAATTACTCGATCTAGCCTTTGAGCAAGGCCTTTTACAAGAACATTTTTTCTGCAATACTTCCCTCTCTTGTTTTATTTTGTAATATGCTTTTCCCCAAATAGGCCTTTTTATAGCACTTTTTTGTTCATTCTTCCTCATTATACAGTATATAGATATGCATATTTTCCAGTTTTTAACTAATAGAAAACTAAAAGTAAAGAATATTTATAAATATTTACAAAAGTTCTTGTTATATTGTATTATATTTTTTTTTTACACTTTCCAATATAAATGGCTTTTTTTCTTGTTTTTCTTCCGGTTTTTTTTTCCTATCAATATGATTAAAACGATTATAAATATCTTTTTTTTACCTGGTACGCTACCCTTTTAATCTTGATATTATTAGCCATTTGTTACCTTATGAAATTAGCTATTTAGGCGTTTGTTTTGTATACGTATGCACAGTATATATACAGTATATATACATGGTTCGCAACTTCCTTTTATGCTTAATAAGGATGCAACTGTAAAAACAAAAAACAAAAGATACAAGTAAATTTATTACGCAATTTGCTAATTATCTACAATTGATAACATTTTCTTCCTAACTACTTTAATTTTGTTTATAATTTGTCGGCTTTGTCAGATGGAGCGCCCTTTTCCTCCACTTAAATAATTTACAGCTCGTAGCGACAAACTTACATCACGTGACCCTACTCGTTTGGCGAGCTTTAATTAGAAAACCTGCTGAGGATATATACTCTTTCAGAATGATGCCCGATTGATTTAGACGGAGGAATATAATCAAACGACCTATTTCTTTTAACAAACATATAAAAATCTGTATAAAAAATAAGGCTCAATATATATCGTCAATTTTTACAGGCGTGCATAGAACGCGAATCGATTGAACCCAAGCGTGTGTTTCCTTTTACCTGGCTTTGTTTGCCATGGCAATTTCTTTACTGTCAGTTTTATATATGTGTACAATATATTTACCACGAGTGATTTTCGATTTTCTGATCCGAAACTGTGTGCATAAGGGGCATTAATTGACACGTTGAAAAACGTTGCAATCTTTAGGTAAAGATCTTTACTGGCAAATATGCAGGCCTAAGGGAAAACACGTTACCGCCACCACCTCCAGAGGAAATATTAAAAAATAAGCTTTTTTATTATTTGTCAGGTTTTGTTACCATTGCCATTCAAATATGATTTAAAATAAATACCATAACCTGTGCTATTAGACTACTTCTCGATTTATCTTCTCTTTTCTCTTGATTTTCTTTTTGCTAAAGATAAGCGGGAAAAAAAATTCTTTTCAACTGCAATAATTGCAGTTTTTTCAAGGCAAAACTGTTTTACAATCTAGGGCGTTTAACATAAATTGCTGTTTCACGGATCATTAATTTCAGCGTTTACTTATGTCGGATAGCTTGATTAGTCGGCAAATAAAATATATATATATATATATATACATATATAGACATAATCCAGGTAAAAATATAGGAATAGAAAGAGAAACAACGGGAAAGAAAGAGAGACTCTTGCTTTGTTATTTTTCACCTTAATTGACCTTGGGCTATCTTGTTTTTCATTTAAAGATAGTTTTTTTCTCTTGTTTTCTTTCCCTCTTTATTTTCTGTTACTTTTATAAATGTGATATTCTAAAAAGAGATCTACCCAATATTTATTAAATGGCATGTCAACAAATTGAATTTATCAGTTGGCAGAAGATCCTGCAGCATTCTAGGCGTCCGATATGGTTTACAACACTTTCCCTCTCTCCCCACTAGTGCCACAGCTATCGTCACCCCACATTCCCCCTCTAACACTTTCCTACCAATTTTCGTTGGCTATAGTCGAGATCTTTGCCACCCTTACCGGCTACCCGTCACCCCCGTATTCCATCAGTATTGTTTGTCCTTTAAAAGGTTTAAATGAGTCTTTATCAGTTTGCTAATTGGTTTTTCTTAATCTGACTCTAGAGGAAGGAGGTAAAAGAAGGAAGATAGTGTAAACACCTCTTAGTTTCGCGTACATTTAAGCCATATAATAGAATGATGTCAGAGGAAAGAGACGTCCAACGTCTACTTTGTTGAATTCTTACATAAGAGTAGTAAAAGAAAGAGCATGTTCGCTACTTTAGCTTAATTGCTCTCATTTTCTTCTTTAGAAGCGTAATAGTAGAAAATTACATCTTTACATCCATTACAACAACTTTTAACAACGAATAGTATCTTCTATTTGTTTAATTAAAGTTATGAAAGTTTAATGAAGTTTGTTGGTGGAAATGACTACATATTTTCATAATTATTATACTTTATTATATCAATAATTAAATTAGAAAAAAATGAGATACATTCAATTATTATGAATGTAGTAAACAGATACTTAAACAGATGGTTTTAGATTGAAAAATTTATTATTATCTATTGTCATTTAGGCGTCTCTTCTTCGGTAAATGACCAAAAATATTCAATGAAGACTGCTTCCCTTTAACTTGTTACATTTTGTTTTACAATTTGTTGTTAATTGCGAAATAGCAAAAATCATTATTCCTCCCAATAAATTGTTAGAATATGAAATCATAATGAAATTATGTCAATTCAGCAATATATATAGAATATGTAATAAACGATGCAAATATTTCAGCAGACGGTATATATATATATAGAGGAAACGCTTCTAAACGATGAATAACCAAAGATATAATGTATATGCAGCATATGTATATTAGTAGTATATATAGTATATACAGTTTGTATTGATAAAGAGATATCTATGCTGTATAATGGTAAAAAATTTTTAATAAATGATATGATATCCTTTGAGATGACATTGTTTTCTGCGCTTTTCCAATAAATTATGTCAGAAAGAGAACATAGGAGAATTGGATAATACAAGATAATGTTATTAATTGGATCAATATACGCTTATGTGTACGTTCTAGGCGCCATCTGTAATGTAATTTATCAATCACACTAATGTGTCATTTTCGTTTATGCTTTATATACTTGTACAATTTTCTTTTCAACAGGATACTAATTATAACATTTCAATTATAAAGAGTGATAATATGTATATATACTGCATATAACCTAAATATATATCATATTTATATTTATATATACATACTTCTTTATTATATACAGAATTTTTTTTCCGATAATGGAGCCTTTGAAATGCCGGAACCACCCGTCCTAGAAGCGGAAGTGGTTGATAATTTGGGCAAAATCCAATTCAGAGTCAGCTATGATTTCCACGACCATACGTTAAATTTGAAGGTTATGAGAGCAACAGGCTTACCGGCAAAAGATTTTACAGGAACAAGCGACCCCTATGTCAAAGTTCTCCTATTACCCGACAAAAAGACCAAACTGCAAACAAACATTAAAAGGAAAAATTTGAATCCCCATTGGAATGAGAGCTTCGCTTTTGAAGGTTTATTCATTTCTCTTTATCATTTCAATAATAAATTCAATTTCCTGATTTTTTCTTTTAAAAAACAAATATAGGTTTCCCCTTTCAAAAAATTCAAAATCGAATACTCTATATGCAAGTACTCGATTACGATAGATTTTCTAGAGACGATCCAATTGGAGAGATAGCCCTGCCGCTGGCTGATGTCAATTTAGCCGAAGGGAAGACCATGTGGAAAAATCTGCAGCCTTGTAAAGGACATTCTGGAAGATTAGGGGAGCTACTTCTTTCGCTCTGTTATCAACCTGCTCAAGGTAGCCTTACCATCATTGTTATCAAGGCAAACAGAATTTCATAGTAGAAATATCATCCTTATTTAATTTATTACTATAATATTTACTTATATAGCATTGCCCAATGAATCATCATTCAGCTAAAATATTTTCAATGAAAAGCTATAGTGGAAAAATGACATTATTTTTCTTTATCTAATGGTGTTAGTATGTTATCTAGAGTGTCTGCTGTTGTATACAAGAAGAGAAACAATCGAAATAACAACTAATAAAACATACGCTCCGCAGATAATAGGGAATCGTGAAAAGGAAAAAAAAGTATCATGATAAATCTCTTGCGTTTTAGGGTTTATAGCTGAAATAACCCAATTTTTATCCCATTATATCGACCGCTCACAAATAGGAATTTCGTTTGTACAAACGATACTCTTTTGTATTTATACTTTTATTGAGATAGATAGATAAATAGATAGATAGAGTAGACGGTGGGACAATGGAAGAGAGAGAGAGGGCAGGCAGGCAGGGTGGAGGCGACACGACAAAATTCCAAACAATTTAGTAAAAAATTGTTTTTCATACGCATAGATTTATTGGTGGTTAGCTATTGAGGATAAAGGGAAGACTATATATTCCCAGTGATTCTTTAAAGCTCCTTTTGCCTTTCATCTTTCTAAAATAATCCATATTGCTTGCTGTTCCAAGGAAAATACTCAAGTTATTTGCCTTATTGTCTCTTGTGCGAAAATTCCAAGTTATCCAATGCTGATAATTGTTAGAGAATATTGTGGAAGGGAGCACCTACTTTTCCCGGAAAATGCGATTTCTAGAAAGTTGATTCTCTCCTCTAGCTATTTCCTGGCCTCCATCGTTGCACTCTAAACTCTTTCACCTTTTCTTTCCTTTTTAGTTTTCATTGCACTTTATTGTATATTAGTCACATAGGTACAAAAACACGCATAGATTAACTCTCTTCCTTCTCCCTTTCTCTTTCCTTCCCTGTCTGTCTGTCTGTCTATCTAGCTATCTCTCTTTCTCTCTGTATGTTACTTTCTCTGTCTCTGTCTCTGTCTCACTCTCTCTATCTCGCTCTTTTGTGTTCTTCTCCTCTCTTCCGTTTATTTTATATATTCAAAATTTTCCAGTGCAATTTATACACAATTTTTTAGGAGAGGAAAAGCTTAAGAGTTAAGAGCCCTCTGAAATACTTCGATTTGATGTGTCACCATCAAATTTCATTAACAGTATTGCATTTAAAAGATTTCAACTTCTCTCTTGTAATCTTTGTCAATAGGGAGAATATGAATAGTAAACTATCTTCAATATACTTATTGAAGAAGAAAAAACAATTATTAAAGGTCTCGAATGTTGACCTTTAGACGGATATAAGGGGAGAACTCGACAAACGAATGACTAGCATTTTCTATTTGGCAATGAATGCCTTCATTTTCTTTCTTTTAGTTCCTCTGTTATCCTGCCTTTTTTTTCTATATTAGACTATAATCGGTTTGCAGTTGGTATACAGAGCACTGTCCTCAATAAAGAAAGGCTATTTCCGATACATTATTAATATATATATTTGAGTTTATGTTAATGGAATTTGAGTGGAATAGGATAAAAAATTTTTAATTTCTCTTGTGAATGTTTTGAGCGTGATTTCATCATCGTCAGAGGTAATAAAATAGGCGAAATGCATGGAAAATTTACTAGCAATTCGTATCAAATAGTAATTTGAAAGTAATTTATGTTCTAGTGCGATCTTTTAGTCAACACAACTAAAAAATTGGATAAAAAAAATGAAAGAATATAAATTGTATATGACAACGTATAGTATTTATTACAGTTGAGTAATAAGTTTAGGCGTCTATCGATTAACATAATAT
Organism: Dimorphilus gyrociliatus; assembly: GCA_904063045.1. NCBI lineage: Eukaryota > Metazoa > Annelida > Polychaeta > Dinophilidae > Dimorphilus > Dimorphilus gyrociliatus. The sequence goes on along the minus strand of CAJFCJ010000032.1, from coordinate 90,670 downwards.
GTATTACATATTCTATATAATTCTACCTAAATATCTAATATGAAATTCTGTTTAACGGTCGAATAAATAGGCCAAACATTTAAAATCAAAAGATTTGAATGGTCTCTCGGATCCTTATGTCAAAATATGGCTTACTCAAGACGGGAAAAGGGTTGAAAAAAAGAAGACTGTCATAAAGGAAAAAAACTTAAATCCTATTTATAACGAAACGTTCGTATTCGACGTTCCCTATCAGAAAATACGGCAAACCTCTCTAGATATATCAGTTATGGATTACGATAGAATCGGTAGGAATGAATTAATTGGTCAAATTGTACTAGGAGCCAGATCTGGTCCCATGGAAGTCAGGCATTGGAATGAAATGTTTCAAAAGTGTCGTCAGCCAGTCCTCCAATGGCACATTCTGAAAAGTTTCTGATGATAAAATAGTGTGAGAAGGAGGAAGGAAGAGAGAGAGGGAGAGAAGATAGGTAGAATGGGAAAGGGAGAAAGGGCGGGGGGGGCAAAAAAGAGAAAGTCATTATATTTGAATATTTTACAATATAATACAGGGAGAGAAAAAAAAAATAAGACTCTGTATATTTATATATATATATATATATATATATATATGTTTATATTTATATAAAACTAATAACTCGTATATGTAATAAACAATTGATTTTGTATTAACTGTGTTATGGAAAAGGGAATTGTACGTAGCATGTATAAATTTATTTGTACGTATGTACATATCTATACATATATATATATATATATAGATATATATATATATATATAGATAATTGCCTACAAAACTAAGGAATGAGATATGATTGTAGGTAAAAGAAAAAGAGCTTGTAATTAATTATAAACGATTGGTGACGAGAGGGAAATTGGTGTGATGCTTTAATTCGGCTAGTCTCTGCAGGGACCTAAATTATTTCGTGTAAAAAAAAAATAAAAAAAAAGATACGGCGTCTAAAGTCTATGTCTAAAAACATAGAAAATACGAAATAGACGAAGAAAAAAGAAGATATATGGAAAATGAAAATACGAAAATATGTACAAAATTACGTAAATAAATTTGATAAAAGAGAGATATTGACGCTGTTAAAATGAAAATAAGATGAATATATTTTGTTATAATTGTGTATGTGTATATTTATATCTGTTATTACTTTGTTCCTTTCTGTTCTTTATGACGTTTTTTTGTTTCTTGTTTTGCTTTTGCACTCTCTGTAAATTGAACAGAAACCTTCAATGTAACAAACAAACGAAAGAAACAAATAAAAAAAGAATAACAAAGAATCAGAATCATTATAATAACAATATTAACTTATATAAATATTTAAAACTATGGTTACTATACTTTATATTCGACTGCCTTTAGATGGCGCCTTCTTCGAATGTAGGTGTCGTTTGGATCGTATGGCGCGAAAAAAAAAACACATAGTTATATGGAAAAATGAAGGCAAACAACTGACAGCAGCAGTTATGTCACGTCGGAAACAACCGAATCCGAAACCCGTAAAAAGTAAGTTTTTATCTTCAAAACTGTTTGTCATGCAATTATTTTTTATCACATTTTTGAAATGTTTGAACGCGTTATCATCTCTAGATAGTGTAATTAGCCTTTTATCGCCTAATATTTACGATCCTAATCTCTATTATCCCGGTATAGAGAAATTTTTTTCAAAAAATTTTTTGCCAACAGATGTTTATCTGTTCTTACTGCGCCGATAAGACAGGGGTACGTAGTCTGTCTTGTCGCCTTATCTTCCATATATCCACCGTTGCTAGGGTAACGCTGATATTGAAAGCGATAAGGGGCTGATAAGACTTAGCCTCAACCCTATGCATGCGCCAGATAACTATCTGGTCTGCCTGTCTTAGTCTGCACAGTTTGGCCTTTTTAACATATATTTTATGTTCTCGAATGTGAAAGAAAAAGCGGCAAAGTTTGATAAGAGTTTTTTTTTTAAAATTGTTTGTATTTCCTATTTTTACTTTTCTATCTTTTTTTACTTTATCATTTTTCCTTCTTCTTTCATCTTTCGTACGTTTTTCACTTCGAAGTGAACGGTTTTTTGAACAATCGACTTGCATGTTAGTCTCTATTTATTCTCTATGCAACACTATGTGATGTACTGTATACGTAAGACTCAACATGCATGGAATGCGGATGTAAATGATCAGCTACTTACTTCCTAACCGTATTAAAATTACCACACAACTGATCTAAAGATCCGTAGAATTGACAATAGAAAGGAAACAGATACATACAGTAGATGCACGCCGAAATGTACTAGAAAATGATTGACAGAAATCCTCCCCTAATCCTTATATACTGCAAAGGTTATTTTTTGCAGTCGAATACAGATAACGCAGCTCCTGGACGGTAGAGATAAGGGTAGTAGATAAATGATGGGGGATGAGAGAAGGAAAAAAAGAGGGTTGTATACAGCGAAGCGCGACAAAGATAACAGCTTATCTTGCGCAAGCACGCTCATTGCCTGTCGTCAGTATTCCGCCCTTATCGGCCTCCTATCTCGGCCGCCATTACGTTCGAAGATTGCCGAGATAAGAGTCGTACGCAATTCGAACGCAATGCCTTGCGTTTTTTTTGTCAGACTGCTGGGGTAGTGTGTTACTTTTATATATATATATACAATATATATCAATATGTATATAAACATAGAGTATACATATTTATCATTCCATTCACCGCTACATCTTTCAAATATTTACGTTAAATTAATTCATTTTTAATTTATTACTTATTAAAAGCTTATCTCCCGTTTCCCTCCTTGTTTTAATACTTTTTATAATTTCTTATTAACTCAATCTAACCTAATTCTTTTCTTATCAATAAAATTAAAAAGAAAACAAGGGATGCAAACAAAACGAAACAAGTTTTCTTGCCGTTTTGTTTACATATTCAATATATTAATAGGGAGATATACAAACGAGACAAACACTTGATATGTCTAATATGCTATTAAGAAAATGTATGCATATATATATTTGTTGTATATTAAAGACTTTACACAGTTTCTAGTGTTGCATGAACTAATACAAATTGGCTGTAATCTTGCGTAAGTTGATTGATCTCTTACAAAATGTAAGGCAAAACTTTAATCGGTGATTAATAACGTCTGACCGCAAATTCCAGTATCATATAGTCTTCTAATCTTCTAACTAGTAATCACTTCAAAGTGTCAATCACAGCTTTCATAAGATATGTCATCTGTCAATGTATATCACCTTCTCAATAACTAACAATGCCTATTTATTCCTATTGGTACTTTGTTATTTTTGGTTACATCTGAGGAATATTTTCTTTTCTTCGAATCTTCTTGATTACTTTTTTTATTTTCGTAAAAAAAATAAATTTTGATAAAGATACGAAAGATGAAAGAGAAGAAGCGAGTTTGAAGAGAGGGAGAGGGGGAGAGGGAGAGGGAGAGGGAAAGAGAGAGAGAGAGAGAGAAAGAGCAAGAAGCTTTCTTTTCCTCATTTTCCAAACTTTTTCCCTTTCAAACAAACTATTTTTCTTTCTTCATCTCTGCAATCTTTCCGCATACCTTTCATCTGCTACTGATCAATACTATTTTGTCTGTAACAACAATCTCTATTGAGAAAGGTGAGGGAACAATTATAGATAGGTCATAGTACCAATGCAAAAAATTTATTAAAAGTAAAGGAGAAAGTATTGGGCGTAATCATAAAAAAAGTGGATTACGATCGCGATAAGACGAGGGGCGGCAACAGATGTTCTCAGATCGATTATCGGAAAAAATTCTAAATAAAAGACGGCTAGTTGATAACAGTCTACAGGTGAATTTAAAAAAAACTGATAAGAACTGATAAGACCAGATAAAGGAATGTAAGATTACGCTATACTGGTATAATCATATTTATATATGCAATATATTTATATACATAGATCGTACGCATATATACTTTATATATAATGTACACTCGGTTCAAAAGACTATTTAAGGGGATAGCATATGCGCATATCGCATATAGATAGTTCATATTTAGTTGACTGTTGACAAGAGTATTGCATGCTTCAGTTTGACAGAGATCTCTTTTTAATAAGCCGACTGTAAATACGAAAGAGCAGAATAGAGGCAAAGATAAGAATAATTAGTAAATTCTTTTAATCCTTATCTACTCCTTTTGGATATTAATACTAAATAGTTACTAGATTTATCTTGCCCTGATGAGAGGAAATCTTTTTAAAAAATGGCGGCACGTGTCGAGGAAGTAAACAGCAGGTGTAGATAGCAGTGCTTATGATAAGAGATAAGACTTTGTCGCACGCCATTCAAGGCTAGGACATGAAGAAGGTTACTCTGAAACGGTTTAAAGATTCCTCGCCTCCCATTCAAGTGACCGGCAAAAAAAGAGAAAAGGGTTAGTGTCATCTTTACTAGCTTTTAATTTGTAGAGCGTTATCAATCAAGAGCTAGATATATTTAAGCCGATGTTTCTCTCCCTGTACATGTCTACAATGATAATAATAATGATAATAATAACAATATTGATAAAAAATGGATGTTCTTCTTTCCTTATCAATTGCAAACAGTTTTTGAATGGAATCATGTCTATATATTTAAAGTATTCAACTTTTAATTCATGTTTAGAAGGGAAAAAGAGGATGACTAAGGCAGTTAGGATACTTGTGCTATAAATTCTTGATCGACCACCCATGATGTTAATATGTTCTATTTTCGTGTAAATATAGATTAAGTTGAATTCTCTTCTACAAGATCATTATTTAGGACGATTTGTGAAGAAATTAGAATACTTATCTGATATTTTTAGTGTTTTTATTGATAATTTCAAGCAAAAAAAAACTACTCTATCATTTGTAGTAACACTATATTGCAAAAACTCTGTATCGGAATTTTCTTCTCTAAGATAATCAGATAATCAAAAATACGAAATGTGAATGTAATTTAACTTTTCTCCCATTCCCTATCCTTTCTTCCTTCCTCTCTCCCTCTTCCTCTCTCTCTCTTTCTCTCTCTCTCTCTATAATGCTCCACTTTTCATAACTAAACATTGTTTATTTTTGTCTTTTTATTTTTTTTAAAAAAACAAGAAAATATGTTAAAACTGATTTTTTTTTGTATTTGAAATTTTGCTTTTTATCTTAACTGATTATTTTTAGATTGATTTATAATTATTTTTTCTTTTCCATCACTCTCCCCTCTCTCTTTCTCTCTCTCGCTCTCTCTCTCTATCTCAATCTATCTGTATCTCTGCCTCCATATTCATCTCTCTCCCTCCGTGTTCGTCTATTCTACCCTCTTCCCCTCATTTCTTTCCTCCATAATTTATCATCAAGTTTTCTTCCCTTAAGTAAATGGAACAGCGGGAGGGGTGGAAAGGAGAATAGTGTGGAGAAAGTGACTGCGTGGGGGCGATGATACTTTATCATTTGACGATGACATCTCGTCCCTCCCCACTTATATCCCTAGTCTTTATTCTGACTTTCTTTGATGTTTTTGTGCTCGCAACGTTCCTATCTCTTTCTTAAATCACGTTCCAAGTTTTAATTTGATTTTCTCATCGATTTTCAAAAATATTTACAGTTATGTAATAAAAACAAGTTGACTTGCATTATATCTGCAAACAATGAGTCAGAATCAATTTCCTTATCTCAACTATAAAGAGACGACATTGTCCTTATCGTTAGTTATCTGATTAAAACAGGCAATTCGCGTTGATCAAACAAGCACTCCCCCGCACCGGAAGCAGGAAATTACCCTGTTCAGCTACCCGTAGATTCCAAATAAGGAGAGAATATCATAGATATTTTGCGGTCGAGCATCCTATAGAATTATGTACTGGAAGAGAAAACAAACAAATCAACAAACTCTGCTGCCTAGTTCGTGTTATCAGTGATGCACACGCGCCTTATCTTTACAACGCCTTTATCAGGCGGCCTTATCTTACAGCTTATCTTTGCTTGTATTTGTTATAGCAGTCGGATTTTTTTGCAGGGGAAGAGGAAAATGAAAAAGAAGAATTGGTTGTTAAGAGGCAAAGCTCACCACCAGTTAAGAAGCGTCTCAAGGCGTCTTTCCGTAAGTTTTGCTTCTTTATACTAAAAGCTGTCTCTTGTTCCTTTTTTTTTATGAAGTAAATTTATCCATGCGAATCTATTAGAGTCTTTTTAGTCCTAATCTCTAGTAATCTTTCAACCCCTCCTTATTTCGTGAAAAATTACCCAGAGATCGTTTTATTCTCCGTCCTTAAATAGTAAATATTCGCTTTGAATTTAAGATGCATCCCCTCCTAAATAATTAGATGAATGTACAAGAAATTCAATAGAATCTTGTTTAATTAAAGATTGAACAAGTCGTAAACTTTTTGCTTAAACTTCAAGTTCAAATTCCGAAATTTAACTATTCTGATTGTATTCTTTCGATTGTATTGTACTCATTTAATAGGAATTGATAATAATCTTATAAACGTATTTATTTATACGTACAAGCATACGTAGTAATCTAAATTTACTATATATGGTACTGCATATACTGATTATACATACTTTATATATAGTTTATACATTACTTTTGTAAAACGGACGCAATTTATTAGTTAATAATCTTTTATCGTCAAATGTAAATTAAGAACTTTTCAACAGCACTCATTTACGCCTGTGCCCGATGCGGTGTCAAGTTCAGCAGTCCAAAAACCCTCGAGGCTCATGCTACCTTCTATTGTGCTCATCGCGGTGAAGATTTCTCTTGTCCTGATTGCAAAGCCTCTTTCAGCACTGAAGAAGGTCTACGAGGTCATCAGCTGAACTTTTGCCGGCCACTCCCCCCTCCGCCTTCTCTCATATTCCACCCACTTCCAGTTGTTCTTCCACCCCCTCTTATTATCAGGTCTAAAACACCTCAGATAGATGATCAGCCATTAGATTTAAGTATGAGAAAAGATGATATCGAAGAAGAGGTAATAGAGAAAAAAGAAATTATTATAGAAAAGAAAGAGGAGAACGATGTCAAGAAAGAATCTCCTAAGATGACATTTACTTGTGCTTCTTGTTGCATTTCATTCAGCTCAGAAACAACATTAAATGCCCACAAAACCTATTACTGCCCTCAGGCGTCACCGGAAGTCAATTATCGATGCGCCATCTGTGGTTATAAAGGGAATACACTTCGAGGCATGCGTTTGCACTCCAAAACGCATTCGGAACGAGAGAAAGATCCACGAGACACCTCACCAGAAGTTGTATCAGCGAAGGCGTCACCGGGCGACAAGTATTGCTCCAAGTGCGATATATCCTTTACCTACCAAGCGACATTTGACGCGCATAAGAAATTTTATTGTTCATCCCACCATACCCAACAAGCCGTAACTGCCTAGTCATAAAGCAAAGAAAAACAATAAAGCAAATAATGAGGAGAAAGGTAAAGCAAAACAAACAATTTTTTTCCTCTTTTCCTTTCTTCTACCGCAAATCAAAAAAAAACCCAAGAAAATCAAACAAACTAAAGAGTTTATTAATTTACCAAAGTGTTAATGTTAATGAGAGAATTTATTCAAAAATGTTTTCTACGCTTGCGTCACCTGCAGGGAAATTTATAAATTAAAAACTAAAATATGACAAAAATAATAGACAGTAAAATTTCATGGATGTTATCTGACGTACTGTGTTTTTTTTTAAGTGCTTTTATTTTTCCTATACTTTTGCAGTCGCGGTTAAAGATCTATGAGATAAATTATACATATATATATATATAGATATATATAGTATATATAATTGAATAGTGTACATCTTGGTGCAGTATTGCTACTCCAGTATACTGTATTTCTACTCATATATACAGTAGTATATTGGGTATTTTATACTTGTGGAGTATATATATATATATATATATATATTTATATAATTTATATTTATGTTTATATTATTTTTTTATTGAATTATTTAGCAAAGTGCATTAAAAGATATGAAAAATGGCACACAGAATTATAATTCTCAGCTACTTTCTACTCCTCTATATTGAATGTAATCTTATATATTTAATAGTTTTATTCTCTTCTCATCGTCCTCTTCTTCCTCTACTTCTTTTACTTCTTCCCTCTCTTTCTCTGTCGCTCTTCTTCCTTTCCTCTATTCTTCTTAATTATTCTACTTTCTGCTACTATTTTTTAACCTGAAAGCAGTAAAAGAACATTCCTTTTACCTTTTCAAAGATGATTATGAACAAAGAAGAGAAATAAAAAACAATTTGACAACTGAATTATATGAAAAAGTTGTAATATTTATTAATCTCTCTATAATACTATTGAATAGACAAACAGCTTTCTATTAAAAACAAACAAATCCTTCATTATACACTATTACTATCGCTATTAATCTTCACTTTTAAAAATAGATGGCGACACTTGTTAGCATTTTCTTTTCTGGAACCGTTTGAACTATTGGAAATCTAGATAGGAAGTAACGACGTATAAGTACTCTAGTAGAAACGCCTCTCGATCAGTGACTTTATTCGATCAAAAGCTTTTTCTCTAGACATGATTAATGATTGATTAAATGTTTGTAAGGAAACGGTTCGCTTATTATTCTAAACGTGTCATATCTCTATTAATGATACAGTGACCCAATTATTTCATTACTTCTCTTACTTCTTCCATAGAATTGTGCCTTTCAACTGAAGAAAAAATAGATTCATCCCACGCTTGTTGGTCTTATTCCCTTAGGGGAAATTTCCAGAGGAAAACCGCAACATCTAATGACGTCAGAGAGGCTTTTTCCAGCCGCTTTACTCCTATCATTTCATAGAAGACTATTATCTAATAATAGACTTGTTTACTAATTACCTTTCGCTATTTTATAATTAAAAGTAACAGTTGTAGAGAGAGAGAGAGAGAGAGAGAGAGAGGGAGATGAAATGATAAAAAATAGGGAGGGTGGAGAATGACACGATATTGTAGAAAGAATATATTTAGGTGCGAAAAAAATCTATAATGAGTTCGCTTTCTATAAACGGTTCTCCAGACTATTTCAAGGATGTCATAGAAATTCGCCATTGAAATGACGTCATTCGAAGCAAAAAATAGAATCCATCGATTTTCTAAGCTTATATATATTTCGAATAGTATATATTTAGCGTAACGTAAAAGCCTTGCTTTCCTTTGAAACAAAATATTCTTGGAGAGGGTCGAGTTATTTTATGGAAATTAAGTCGGAATTACGTCTCCCACTCATCTTTTTTCCTCCCTTTCCATCTCTATATCGCTCCTTTTTCTTACTATATCGTCTTAATAGTGAAATATGAATTGAAAAACGAGGAAAGTAAGAGCAGAAAAGTTGGAAAAGAGAAAATAAGATTATATATTGGGTTAAGCCAATTAATATCTGTAATTCAAATTAGCATTGTATTAAAAGCAAATCTAAAGGAGTCATGGATGATGAAACAGAAATCTTCTCAGCTAAAATCAATTATTATTGTTACCATTTTAATTTTGACCTTTTGCTTAAAGAGAGATGTATAAATATAAATATAAATACATATACTGTATATACTGTTTTTACAGTATATTTATATATAGATGTACTCTTTTCATTATATAGAATACGCTGTATACTGTGTGAGTGTGCGTGCGTATGTATGTGTTTTATTTACTCCATTTTTTGGACATGAGGGCTTCCAAAGGCGCTTTTTTCTAGTTGCGAAGGTGATATAACGTTTGAAATAAAACAACCCTCTTCCTTTTCCCACTTCTATCATATCTCTTCCCTCCTTTTGCTAAACCTATCAAATTTTTGTCTACATCTTATCTCTTCGTCTATTCAATCTATTCTTCAACGTGTTGGTTACACTTTATGTCTTTTCTCTCTATCTAGCTATCTATCTTTCTCCCACCATCTATCTCCTGTATCTTTTTACAGCTCTCCGTCAAACCCCCAAACGGCGTTTTGTCTAAAGAGAATAGCCATTGCCACACCTTTTTTCTCTACCTATTTCTGTCGCGTTCTCCTATATTTCTAGTTTTTTTTTTCTCCGACCAAATGAGATGATCACAGATGTAAAAAGAACAAAAGTCTGTTAAAGGTTTGAATAGTTTTTCTTTTTATCTTTTCAACATAAAAACAATCTATTTAATAATGTTAAATGCAAAAAATATTCAAGAATATAAGAGTGGAAAAGTGAATAAATACGGTACAAACGAACAAACATGTACAGTATCTATATATACATTTATCAAGATGGTTTGAAAAACACCAAACAGGTATAACATTGAAATATAACCGGACAATTTTTTTTTCGGTGTCTACTTATTTACAACAGAGAAAAGACAAATACTTCAGTTATGATTCAAATATGGCCACTGGTTTATAGTTGTTTTTAATAAATAAAAACTTTATTCTTCAACATTGAGACAAAAGAAATGTTTAATAATAATAAAAAAGAAGATTGAGAAAATGTCAAAATATTCCGCTATCTGGTGAAGATGGAGTTGAATTTAATTTGAACCTTTCCAATTCTCTTTTGTACAAATCTCTTTCTCTTGCCAATATCAACATTTGTTTTTTCAAATTACTAATTTTTTCAAGTAATTCTTTATTAACTTTTTCTAGGTCGGCTCTCTGTTGCAACCTCTTCGTTCGACACTGTTGCGCGTAACCTCTATTTTTTAAGGTTCTCCTCCTCTGCTTTATACGAATAACCACCTGATCAATAAAGAAAATATTTAGTAACCCAGTTGAGTAAAGATTCAGTTAGAGAGGAGTATTCTCTTCTTTTAACCAAAGAAAAATAAAATACAACTTTCTCTCTTCTCTTGTGTTTTCCCTTTTAAAATGTTAATTATTTGCTTTTTTTTAAGTAGAAACAATTCTTTTTAACTATTTTTTTTTATTTCATCTTTCTTTCTCTCTTTCTTTCTTTCGATCTTTTTCGTACTTTTTTTACGATACTATTAAAAAAGCTTTAAAATAGTTTTCTTTTCTTTTATTTTTCTTGATTTTAAAAGAAGAAAATGTTAAGTCGTGAAAGTAGAAAGAGAAAGAGAGAGAGAGAGAAAGAAAGAAGAGAATAGCAAATACTTTGCAAAATATAAAATAAAACTCGTGTTTCTCACCTCTTTTGATAATCCATGAAGCCTTCTATTCAATTCTCTAACAGGAAGAAGAATTAATTCCTCATCAGCTACAGGAAGTTCGTCTCCAATTCTTACTAGTTCATCAACTACTGCAGAGGTGTCTACGTCATCGGAATGCTCCGAAAAGGTGTACTTGGAAGAGGGTGATGTTCCGGTTGATTGAATGCCGTTATGAATTAATGAAGGGGATTGATGATTTGGCCTATGCTTTAAGTTGTAGCTCTGCTGCTTTTCTTCGTGCTCTAGTGCAAAGTCCGTAAAGAGGCTAGTAAGAACATCATCTGGTATCTGCGAGTTCATCTTTAAGCTATTCACTCTTCTTCCAAAAGAAAGAGAAAGCTTCAAAAAGAGAAACAGCTGAAAATATCTTTCAAACTCGTCTGACACGCGCCACAAGAATTGGCAAACATTTATAGGGCTTTTCCAAGTATAAGAGAATTTCTATCCAATCAACGAATGGCCAGCTTTATTCTCTTTTAGCTCTGACGTCAAATTGACGTCAGTGAGTTTCCACATGCCGGCTTTTTTCATCTAAAAATAGACGGCTGACTGTCAATCAAACGGGACGAAGCTGTTACCCTACAGATCGAAAATTTGAAATTAGTTTAGAATGATTTCGTTGAGTGATTTTCTATGTTATGTTAAAGATATTTTATCAATAATAGTATGAGAAATAAATCAAGGTCGTTAATCGCGATAAGCTTTGTGGAGGAGTAGAAATTCTGTAGGTCAAGGATATATATCCATATAATAATTTTCCAGTAATTCTCTAATTCCCTTCCACCGCCAAGAGTTATAAGCCTTCAAAAACAAAATACATTACAAAATACAGCGGATGCGTTATTGGAACAAAGGGAAGATCAAGAAGAACGCTTAAGAAAAAATTCTTTATCATTGTTAAGATTATCAAGATTATCATCGTCGTCTCACTCTCATTCTTTCTCTTGTTAATATTTTTCAAATACCATTCGTTTTTTAGTAAGGAAATCTTAGAGGCTTTTTTGAAGGGATAGAGAGAATTATTTCTATCTGCTCTTTCTCTTTCGGTCGCCATATAAAATACATTGAAAATAGAAAAGGAGAATAGCATGAAAGAGAGATATCACTAGTTATTTGTATAATCCAATAAGACTCGTCAATATATCTTTGCCTAATTTATCATGTACTTACGAATTAGGCAATAACTTGATTATATCTTCTATGCAACAGTACGAAAATCAGGACCAGTTGAAAATGTTTCTATTCCTTTTGACTTTATTTTTCTTTTACAACTCGATTAGGCGTAGATGAAAAGGATGTTACGTTATTTTTCATTGTTTAAGTATATATACTGTATGTATATATAGATCTGCAATTAAATGTATTGTAACCCACATAAATGTGATAATAGACCTTACGTACAAAGTATGTATTTTTAACTCGTGTATTACTCTGTATAGAAAGTTACTAGTTGACGTTAACTTCCCGGAAAGCGTAAAGGAGTTCCGACGACAATCCACGTTTCCAGGAAAAATAAATAATTAACATTTTCATTTCTGTGCTTTGACTAAAACTAAAATTTTGTTGGTTAATGTTACTAAACCATTGTTTATTTTATGACCCATCGATTTTATATAGAGAAATTATGTTTGTTATAATGTAGAGACTGTAAAGAAAAGCATTTACAATCACCCACGCTCTCCAATATTAAAGTAATATTTATATCCTTGGATATTACTATGTTGTAATGGACGTTATTATTAATACTCATAACGTGAACATATCTCTTGCAATCATTTATTTTAACTGTATATATACACATTAATTCGTACTAACCAACTGACTGTCTGCCTCTCTCTCTCTCTCTTTCTCAGCTGACCCTCACTCTTTCCGCTATATATATATATATAAATATATACAAGTATATATCATTCGTGTGCTTTTATACTTTCTTTCGCAGAGTGTTGCATAAAAAATTAGAAACGGTGGGGGATAAAATTAATCACCAGATGGCGATACTGAATAATGTAATTAAAACATCAATTAAAGGATGATATAAATTATTAAGGAAATTGTAGAGGATGGAATAATTTTTTTTTAAAAAAACAAGGAAAATAGAAAAAAAATTCCTCTTAATGCTAGATTATTGAAGGTTTACATTTTATTTTAAATAATCAATTTGTTTGAATAGTTTATTATGTTTCGCTAATGAAACTGAAAGAATCGAAGTTTTTTTAAAATTGATTTCGTCACTGTTTAACAATATTCGCCACTTTACCTTTTTATAGGCTCATGTGGATTCTATATGTCAGCGAAGGTAGTTAAATTTTAATTATACTAATATAAAATTGTACTGGAAGAAACAAATCTTCTCTCTCTCTCTCTCTCTCTCTCTCTCTCTCTCTGTCTATTTATCCAATGCATCATCCATCCATCTATCCTTCTTTCTTTCTTCATCTCTCTTTCATTTTCGCTCTTCTCCATCCCTCCATCTTTCCTCCCCTTACCTTCTAAAACACTTTCAAAACCTATCATTAAAATTGCAAGTCATCTATTTCCTTTTCTCTACTAGAAGAATTTTTTATGCTAATAACCTACTAGTTTGTAGAAGAAAGAAAGAAATATAAAAAATAGCATTGGTAAGCACTTTTAATGCAGTCTTTGTTTATTTTTGTAGTTAAAAAAGCAAAAATTGCTGTTAGGCGCCGATGAATGAACGATTTCAGTCATCAACAGACCACAGATGATTAAATTGATTTTATAAGAAAAGTTAAGTAGTATATTATTGAATAAATGAATGTAATGGCACATGTAAAAGTGTGTTTTTTATTACTTCTTTTGAATAAACAAAATATGACCCATTTTATTAGGGAAAAGAATTTTCCGTAGTTGAGGGATAATGATATGTAAATGTCTATAAAAAGCTTTTCGATCGCGCGCATTTTGGCTGAAAGCAGCGATGAATGCGAACGAAGTAATTCGTAAATTTCAAGAATATGACAAGGATAAAAACGGCTACGTTTCGGTTGGTGAAGCTCAACAGATTTTAGAAAAAGAATTAGGGTTTACTCCAGGTGAAATAACGCTTATTTTCCTATTCCTCGCCTTTTCATTGCGTTATATAGCTATTTCTCTTTCATTAAGAGAGCACTAGAAAATTAGTAGAGCAATACGACACTAATGACGATGGTCGTCTCTCTTATGAAGAATTTATTTGGTTCTATTGGCGTGTTCACGAAAAGTAAGTAGATTCTACTCGAAGGAATAGTTGTAATAATTCACCGGCTTCCTTCACAACTACGTCATTTGTAGAAAGAACGATCTAATCGAAAAATTTCAATTAATGGACAAAGATGGCTCCCAAAGTATAAGTTTTGATGAGGCAAAAGACGTTCTCAAAGATTATAATTTCTCTGACGATGATATAAGAAATCTCTTCAATTTACACGATACAAACAAGGATGGTGTTTTACAATTTGACGAATTTCTAAGATTTTGGCAAAATGTTGAAAAGAAATGAAATTAAAAAAACAAATTAATATAAAAAAGGAGCACGAATGCACAAAAACTGTATCATTTTCTTTTTATTTTATTACTCATTTCCAGTATTTCTTTGAACTCCTGCTTCTCTCCTTTTTTCATTCTTTTTATCAGTCTTAACGATTTCTTTTTTCCTCTCTTATAGTTTTTATATACAGTTTACGTATTAGTCTATTTCTTAGTCTATGGCACTGTTCAACTCTTAAGCACGCATTCGCACGCAAACACACGGGAATAGATGATTCGTGTTGAAAACATTAAGGAGAGAATCTTTTATCACTTTTATCAACTTTTTTCTTTATCTTTTCTTCTTCCTTAGACTTTAACGCAAGTTTTGTTCTACTCATAATCGTTATGATAACTATTCCCATAATAATAATAACTTCATTTATTTAATATTTAAGGTGACCTCATTCGGCAATCGACGGAAATTAATTAATTAATGCCAATTAAAAATTCATTTATTCCTTTCCTCTATAATTTACTTCTTTTCTAATTATTTTCCTTATTTTTTAAAGGAAGCCAATTGACTATTTCATTCAAATGTTTAAAATACAATTCTAATAAGCGTCGGAAGACGTGGATTAGTTTTCAATTATCTTTATCCGAACTAGGTGGAGTAACAGTTTACGATTTTTATACTTTTCTTCTTTCTCTTTTGGATCTCTTTTAAACCCGCTTCAGACGAGATGCGCCATCTACCGATTCTTATTCGTACTACTTTAAACACTTTTGGAAATTCTACAAAGTTGTTTTACAGAGATATTTGTTTGATTGGGGAAAAAGACAAAAGTAAAGTTTACTGATTTAGCAACGGGATCGTCGGAGGAGAGAAGGAGAAGGAAGAAAAAGAGTAAAAAGAATATTTGTGAAAAGTTTGAGGCAAAAGCTGCGAAGAAACACAGTATACTCGTTTCACGTATACAAATCGCTGTTAAAATAACAAACTCTTAACAGTTAAGAAATCAGTGCTGGGATCTGTAAAGCAAACATCTCCATAGCCATAGCTAGTTGAAATAATTGCAAGTCCTTGCAACTTTTCTATTCATTGCTAAGATAAGGAAAAATGTCAGATTGGAGACAGTTTTATTAAGGGATTTATTTATAGGTCATTCGAGTACCACATGAAGTTGATCGAAAGTATATATTTGTTACAAATATTTACTAAATTTCTCACTTGATCACGTGATATTTTTAAGATTTATATAATTCGATTTACCTGGTGTACAGTTCTACGCCTTGTTGACCTAACTCCAATATTCAAACATTTATTATTGACATCATAAGCGATATGTACAAAGTTAAATTGCAATTTCTTTCTTCTTTAGCAAAAAACCACTTTTAATAAATGTTTTTCATCTTTTCAACTTTTCCTTTACCCCATAAAGATGAAATAAGAAACATTTTTTTTCCTTTCTAGGCCTATAAACTATATTCTATAGATTATCCGTAAAAGTATATTCAAATTAAATTTCAATAAAGTGTTTTTCATTAAGTGTTTTTTCCAAAGTGTTCAATTAAATATATTGCCTCTTTTTACTTCTCTTTTTCCACTTCTACTATTAGTGATACTAGTATTACTATAAAATACTATATTCTTTATTTTACTATTTACCCACACTTCAAAATTCTCTCTCCTGCATCCCTCTCTCCCTCTTTTCTCTCATTCTGTCTAACTCTGCACTTACTCGCTCACTCGCTTTTCGACGCTTCTAACGACATCTAGACGAGAGTTGAGTATAGTCATAAAAGTGTGGGCCAAGCAACTTTGATAGACGTAGCTAGTTTACCACATTTTCAGCCGTCTCGAGTTAGAGGCCAGAAGAAGAACAATAGAGAAAGAGAGAAATACTGGAGAAAAGAAGAGAAGAAGACATTAAATAAATTCTTCCTTACGATTATTAAAAGATAAATTTACTTTTGAGTTTTTGTTTCGTTTTCGAAAAGAGAAAGAAAGAAGAAAAGAAGAGAAACACAGAAGGAATAACACTTTTAAAACTTTTTTCCTCACGAAAAAGCAGAAGAGAAGGAAAGGAGAAAGATTACGAAATTATTAGAGAAAAGGTTTGTAAGTAAAATTGTTAATAATTGAGAAAAAGGAATGGATAAATGATTAGAGAAATGCACGTTATGCATATCATAGCACATATCAATGTGTCTGTATAGGCTATCTATCTATCTTCGATCGTTTCTTATAGGCGAATGACAAATTGGGTATTTATTAGAAGAGAACAAAAAGCAATTACTGCACTGTATACACACTAAATAAAAAGCGTCTATAGGAAATTCTCTTACGTTATATTCTATTTGAATCAATCGCCTTTAAACTTCTTTATATTTTCTTCTAATGAATTTACGCTTGCACTCAAAATTCATTAGCATACAAAAATAATTCGATAGGCCTAAAGAGGAAATAATGGCCTGTCTTGTTCAATTTGGTTCCGATTGATGGAGTTGCAATAAATTTCTATATCATTTATATATGAGAGAAGCAGGTGAGGTCTTTTTCAGGTTATTTTAGCAATTGTTGGAAGTAAGTAGAATATTTTTATTACAAATATATAAATAATACGGAACAGATGCCACATATTCCAACATTACACGTTGCTTTTAAAATGTTTGTAAACAATTGTGAATGTGGACGTAAATGATCAACTTGTTAATTGAAAATAAAGGGTATATACTCTTGGCTGGAAGATGAACGGAAGTATCTTAGTGTAACATTAAAGCTAATTACCGGTATTTTTCATCAACATTACCACTTGTATAAGTAACAAACTAAATATTATTTCTAAGAGTCTTTCACTGGAAATTGAGCTTGTCAATTTGATTAAATTACAATCATTAGTTGACTTTAATTTATTCAATTTTTTAAGCAAATTAAAACTCATATTCAAATATTTTACGCTCTTTTAACTACTCTCTTGTTTATCGTATCCATTCTATCAACTTATTGGCAATTATCTGGGGTAAACTTATTCGGAAACTTGCTGATAATGAAATCAAATACATTCAGGTGGGGTAAGAGAGGAAGCAGGAAACGCGGAGCAATCTCTGCTCTAAATATAATTCTCTATTATAATGGAAAGCCGTATAAACACAACCCGGGACGACTGGGATAAGCGTTTGTCAAGGGAACTTTGGAAATATTTGGCACCAATTATCTTCTTCACAGGCATATAGATGAAAGAATTCTTAAGGAGTACGCTGTAATAATTAGGTCATACGAAAATAAACAATAAATAACAAATTGATAAAAGACGAGAAAAAATTAAAATTTATTCAAATTGAAAAGGGTGTTGAATCTAGGAAGAGTTAGAGAGTGAAAGAGCATCTTTTGAGAGTAATTTCTATCTTATACCTTTGAGAATATTGAGATAAGAAGTTGATTGAAAAAGATAAACATTAAAAAGATTACTTTTCTTTATTTTTCTTTCTCTTTCTTCGTTTTTAAAAAAGATATCTTCAATTAAAGTGTGGTGTAAATATTAAATAATTAAGGACAGAATAGGCGTTAATTATAAATACTGTATTGTTTTCCTTTTGTCTAGTTTAGATAGTAGTTTAATGTTATTCTTTAGCACAATAACCATAGTTATTATCTTATTTAAACAACTTAAGAATAGCATCGAATTCTTTAGGCTTCTCAACTTTTTATCTCTAGTTTTTTACATATATCTCTATATAATTATCACACCATTCCTTCTACGCTTTTCAATTATCATTTCTAAATTAATTATTTAGTTTCTATTGAGAAGAAAATACTCAAAAACAGGTTTTGTCTACAAACTTTGTCAGCTTAAGTTGAATGCATCCATTAGAATTTCAATTATTATACAGGTTATTCAGTGCATTTATTCCATGTAATTTCTATTTTGGAGCTACTTGGAAAGAGGGGAGAAAAGAGTAAAAAGAACAAGAAAAATATACTTGATGTAAACATTAAATAGGTCGAACAAATGATAAGCTCTAAAGGTTAAAAAACAATTTTTCTATAGATTCTAAATAATCCTTCACATATCTAAATTAAGCTGAAAGCACAGACTGTTTTACAATTAGAGCGTAATAATAATTATTAACATATTTACAATATTGAAATTACCTCTACATAAACTTTCATTCTATAGTCTTTCATATTTCGTATTAATGATATTTTCCTATTCAATTATACATGCAACAACTACGTACAAATCGGGCGTAGGAGGATAATTTTTATACGAAATTATCAACATTTTCAATCTCCTCCTTTTCTATCTATTAACAATATGTTCATTGGTATTTCTTATTAGAAAAACGTAGAAAATTTCTTGAACTAAGCAAATTCTTTTTTAGAATGTTTTCATTATTTTTCCCTATACGATTTCCTCCTTTTCTTATTTACTTCAAAGTATTAGGGGAATAAACAGGTTACTTAAAGAAATTTCTCTATTTCTCTTTTTCATTCTATCCCATTTCCCTTCTCTTTTCATTCTCATTTCAATTTTATTCAATTATTTATTAGAAAATGCCATCTTTTCTAATTCTTCGAACCCCCCCCCACGTCTTTCCCCTTTCTCCACCATTCTGTCCTCTCCCCTCTTTTTGTTTCAGTCTTTCTTTCTTTACTGTCCTGTATCTCATATCTTAACATTTTTCTTTAATTCCCTCACCCTCCTACAACATTCTTCCTTTACACAAGCTATAAAAAATATCTTTACAAATTACACTTCCTTATTCCAAGACAGCTTTAAAATAGATATATAGTTATTGTAGGCGAAATTGTATAAATTATTTAATGAGATGAAACAATAGAAAGTATCTTTAAAAATTCGTTCATCAAGGCCTAATCGGCAATACTATTATACTACTGGTAATGAGAAGGAAAAGAATGGGTCAAACTTCTACAAGTTTATACCTACGTTTTATTGCGACAGCCGATCTTTTGGTACTGTTTTTTGGTATTGTACCAGAATGGTTGGAAGCGTGTGCAATTGTTAGTTTCAAAAATCTACACTCCGTAACCTGCAAACTTGAAAAATTTTGCCATTATAGCGTAAATGATACAGCAACATGGTTTCTAGTCGCATTTACAATAGACAGGCCAGAGACGGAACCAGTTTGTTTAATAAAGAAACACAATAACAACAGCATATTCCTTTAATTAATTTATTAATTTCATAATACATGTTACATAATAGTTATTATGTAATTTTTTAAATTAAATAAAGTCTATCACATATTGATTTTTATTAAAAGTTTGTCATATTGATAAAATTATTGACAAAAATGAAGAAAGTACTACGAAGAAAGGAATAAAAGAACTTGTTCCTTCTCTGGTCTTAGGTTCCTTGCTGTTCGTTTTCCTTTCGACAAATCTACATTCGGCAGCGCCAGAAGAATTAAGACTGTATGCATGAGTGTGTTAATAATTTCACTTTTGAAAAATGTTGAAGTTTTTTGGACAAGGGGTCTACAAATTGACTGGGACGAGAAATCTAACAAGACAATCATCAAAACTTGCGGTAATCCTACTCCGAGAATTTCGGAATATAACAAAAAAGTTCGACCCTACTTTGTATTTGTCGTCGCTGTCATCCTACCACTTCTTATCATTGCTACGTGTAATTTGTTAATCGTTTGGACGCTAAAAACTGTCAAGTAAGCAATTTTTTTTCCAAAAAAAAAGGGAAAAATTAACGCCATCTTCAGTTAAAAAAGTAGTCATAATTTATCACTTCGTGTTCTTCTATCTACTTTATCTATTTCATTGAATAATATTTTTTCTACCTCTTTCTCTTCTTTCCTTACAGGCATAAGGCTCCCGCGCAACAGTCCATAAGTAATCATAGGACCCGCATCATGACACAAATGACTCTTATGTGTATTAGCGTCTCTGTAGCATTCATAATATGCATGACTCCTACTTTTATCATGTATATTGGAAAGCAGTATTGGCTAAAGGACAAGGGATATGAGATAGCCAAAGCCGTTTCTAATCAGATACTCTACATAAACAATTCTATAAATTTCTTTCTCTACCTCGCCTCTGGAACAAAATTTCGACGAGAGGCTCTTATCCTGTTTGGTCGACGCCGGCCAATAGAAACCTTTAGATATCCTATGAACACTCAGCAATTTACATATGCTCCCTTCAGGCAAACTCTCGTTATGTCGGCAACTTGTCGATTCGATTAGAAATTGAACAAAAAAAGTAAAAGAATATGAAAAACAACGACGAATTGTATTAAACAGTCTGAGGAAATTTTCTAGTTTTTTCGTTCTTTCTTAAAAAACAGACGAAAGAAGCTGAAACGCCAGGAATTTAATTTATTTATTTTATTCATCTTTTCCTCTCTTAATTGACTTTTTTTTGTTTATAAAGAGAAAAAAAGGGGAAATGTTATTCTTTTTTATATAGAAAATTATACACACAAAGAAAAAACACAGAGAAACTTTCACTTAAATGCAAAATTGCAGAACAATGTTCGATTAAAAACAAAAAAAAAAGTTGATTTCATTCGGCCATTAGTCAACTATTGTGTAAATTACTACTCTCACAGGGATGCTAATGTGTATTATGACTTTAATGATGCTTATAGCATTGATTTTTTTCTACTCAAAAACAAATACTTTCGCTCTAATTCGTATAAAGAACAGTTCTATTTTTTGACATTTCATCCACTCAGAGGAATAGTTCAAATTTATCTTGTGAAAACTTTTACAACGCCATCGTCATCATCAGCAACAACGTCGCTCTTCTTCCTCTTCTCCTCCTTCTTCTTCCTCTTCTTCTCCTACTTCTCCTTCTTCTTCGCCTTCTTCAATTTCTCCTACTACTACTTCTTCTCCCTCTACTACAGTTTACTTCAACTTTGTTAACTTTAAAGCTCATATCTAGTCAAGATTGAGGAAATAACTTTTAAGAAATTACTTTCAATTATATAAAACCATTGCAAGTCTTTATTCTACAGCTTATGGGCCATCTACGGACTTATCTTTAACAATTAAAAACAGGATGCTCACGCCATCTTTCTGGAAGATTGATCCACAAACTATTCTTGCTATAAAATAATATTTAGGAAGTAATATATTTTTTTTAGGAGATTTAAATGCAAATAATTCAATTATTTATAAAAAAAAAGAAAATAAGAAAATAACCTACTTAAATATTATTAATGTTTATAGTTTTAGATTGAATATGAATTTGAAATATACCGCCATCTAGTTGACTATTTCTTATATTATTATAAATTTATCTATCTGTTTCTCTATCTATCTAGCCATCTATCTATCTATCTATCTACCCATCTACCCATCTCTCCATCTATCTTTACTATATACTCTATATACGATATACTCTATCCTGGGTCCTTAGTTTCGTCTTCTCTTTACTTATATCTTATTTTCTTTGTAAACGATCTGACATAAATAAATTATATAAACAAACGTTCTCTTCTTTTTCATTAATCTCTTCCTTTTCTTCATTTGCATTTTGGCATATATAACACTTCTCCATCCATCATTTTACAGGTCAATTCTTTTAGCCTACTCATTCACGTCCCTTTCCCAGCCTTTACAAAATTTTCTTGGCATATCCGTTAACCCTACCATTTATCATTCATCTTCAATACATTTTCAAAAGGCTACAAAGTAGTAAAATACAAATTCTCCTAGCTTCTTAAGCCTAAATTTCTTTCTCACTCTCTTCTTTGAACTTTGACTTTCAACCTTTTCTTTCTAAGTAAGTTAGATTTGGCATTGCGTTATGGTAGGAAATTAAGTAGATTGCTTAACATAACACTTTTTGATAAAGTCTAATTGAGTTCACAATCACTTTGCACTAAAAGAAGCAGAAGAAGAAGAAGAAGAAGAAGCATAGTAGAGAACTTTTCCTCTTGTTTTGATTTTAAAAACAAATACAATCCTGAGAATTCTAATCTCTTTCTATCGACTTTTTTGCATACCTATTAGCTCATTTTAACTAAAAGTATTAACTTTCCTTAGTACAACTGAAGGGGAAAAGCCTACTAAAACTTGTTAAATACTCAATAGTATTTCGCAAACTTGACACTAGATGACACTAGCTTTGAACAACGTTTTATATAGAAAATAAAAATGGCTGATGAAAATAAACAAACTATACTAATCAAAGATGGAAGATTTTGGGAGATAAGCATAATTGGCAACAAAACCCAAATAAGAAGTAATAATTCAAGATTATTAATCAATGCATTGATTTATTAAATTTTCAATAATCATGAATATCAATTATAAAATATGCTAAAAACCTCTTTCCCTATCACATTCTCTTTAGCTGGTAAATTAGGTTGTAAAGGTCGAAAATATCCAGAAAAGCTTCACAAGACAAACGAGGAGAGAGATAAATTTATCAGGTTAGAAATAGATAGTAGATTGATGAGCGGTTTCGAGGAACCACCGGAAGTTATAGAGCCTCCTCCACAACTGGATCAGATGTTTTCACCGGTAAAAAAGCGGCCAAGTATCAGGTTGAGTAGAAGAAATACATCTTTACTACCTCAAAAGATGCCTAGTCTTAAGTGGGTTCTCAATACACAATATATATATTTATTCGTCAGATTGCTATACTTGTAAAAGAATTGTTTTCTAGACGAGCAGCAACGTTAAAAAGAGTATCATCGAGAAAGAAGACTCCCTACGAAAAGAGATGGAAGAAACCGCCAAAGAAGAGGTCTACATTTAGAAGAAATGCGGTTAATGAAAATCTAAGCTAGTTATATTAAGAAATAATGAAATGGAACTAATTTGGAGATAATGAATAGTCTCTTATATTATTAGTTTTGCGTGTGGCATCTGTTGGAGTTGAGGAGAGAAGGGAAAACTAGAGAGGAAGAGAGGGAGGAGGGTTGAGAGGGATAAAGCAAAGTCTCTTTCTCTCTCGCGGCCCCCTCTTGCATGTATACTTGTGCTGACGTAAAATTCACTGAATAAAAAATGAAAAATATAAAAAACGCTTTAAACGTTTGCGCCAAAAATTCAAGCGACGCCTCATAGACAGGTGTGAGGGAAGAAAAAACAAGACGCCAATAAAATGTAAATATTTGCTATAGAAGAACGCTTTCCTAGTCAAAGCTACCTATACGTATATATAGAAGAGACATATATATATATAAGGCGAAAGATTATCAGATGAAAATTGCTACAAAAACCTTTCACCTGCCTAATTATAATAGAAAGTTAGAGGATTAAATTTAACTTGTTATAGGCCTATAAGCATTTTTAGTTCATAAAAAAAAACCAACTCTTTTTCTATAAAGGAAGGAAAAGAGGAGAGCAAGACAGAAAGAGAGAGGAAAAGAAGAAAAGCTTAGAAAAGTTGTCTATATAAAAAACTAGGTGGTTTTTTTAAGAATATTTAGTTTGATATAAATTGAAATTAAGAATAAAAAATCTTATTTATTGAAAATAGATAAGTTAATTGGAGAAAATATAATTTTATAGCCTCTTTTTATCCTTAGGCGTGACCACGTGGTACTATCATGTGACGTGAATATATTAACGAGTGGCGCGCTGGTCAAACGACGGTTAGAAACGCTCTCTTTGTTCGCCCGACAGCCGAAAGTAAAATCGTTGAATTTCTTACCTGAAAATTATCATCTCGTCTATTAAAATGGGTTAGTGATGTTAAATATATTAATCATTTGTAATTTAATGTAAATACGTTCAAGATTCGTTCTGTATAAGAAATATATAGAATGTATATAGTATAGTATAAGAGCTATATAGCTTCCCTATATACAGCATATATTAGGCGCCATTTTTACCCTACTTGCATAAACAAAATCACAGTTTCGATTTTTTTCTAGCCTTTTTTCCACAGAGTAGTCTTACCAAATCGTCTTATAAGCCTATTCCTTTTATTTAATTATCTTTTTCAATCGTTTCTTTACCAGTAAAATACTTTTTTTCCATTTTAACTATTGTATATACTTAAAAATACGCGCCATTTTTTCAAGCGACGCTCTCGACCTAATGACCTCTTTTTTTCTATTCAATCTTCTAACTAATCTAATTCTTACCTTTAGATTTTCTAATTTGGTTTTGATTTGAAATAGATTTAATATGACAAATACAATTCGACGCCTTTTTTTTTAAAACAAGTTAACCGTCTCTTTTTTCTTGTTGACGGTTAATAAAACAGCACCCGGTTTTTATTATTACTGTTGTTATCATCAAGATTTACGACCGTAGTTGCTGCCGTTACTTTTAGACAAAAAAGTAATCAACGCTTCCTCCTCTTGTTTCACAAGCGTCATTTTACAAATCTTTCGCCGCAGCCCACCCCCATCCCCTCCCTCTATCCTCTACTTTCTTGTTATATAAAAAAAATACCTATGTTACCTAACCGACTTCATTTTTCTTCCATAGGACGACCTAAAGGAGCTGGAAGAACGGCGAGAGAAAAAGACCCAAACAAACCGAAGAGGCCTACCTCGGCTTACTTTTATTTCGCCCAATATAAACGCGAAGAATTAGCTAGACAAGGAAAGAGTATTACGCGTGTTGCCGATTTTACAAAGGAAGTTTCAGCTGAATGGAAGACTCTGTCGACAGCGGCAAGGAAACCTTTTGAGGACAAAGCGAAAATCGATAAGGAGCGATACAGCAGCGAAATGTCCAATTATAAAGGAAGGAAAACGACGAAAGATCCCAGTAAACCGAAGCGACCTTGTTCCGCCTACTTTATCTTTTTAGCCGAATTTAGAGTTGAAAACAAGTCGAAATATTCCGAGCATAAGGACTTAATCAAGGCTGCTGGAGCAGCTTGGCAAGACATGTCCGACGTTGAGAAGAAACCCTATGAGAAGAAGGCTGAGGAAGAGAAAAAAAAGTACAACGAAGCTATGGCCACCTACAATAAGGTATGTATAAAGGGAGATTTTAATTTATAAATTTATTTGATCTTTTTGAAAAATAGGGAGCCGCAGCTGGACCATCAGCAAAGAAAGCTAAAACCGATAATTCTAACGGCCGAGTGGAGGAAGACGATGATGATGATGATGATTTGGATGATGAGGAAGATGATGATTAGATACCTTGTTTTTTCTTTTTGTATAAGAAGTATATAAAGTTTCAAAATGTATAAAACTATATAGTAGACTTGTACGAGTTAGTATTGTTATACAGTATACTTATGTATATGTATACGCATATATATATACAGTATACATGGTTCACATGATGAATTCTATATATACTGTATATACTGTATATATATATTTATATATATGTATTTGTACAGTATATACATTTATAATTATTTGTATAAATATATATTTATATATAGATATATGTGTGTATGTATATATATATATATACTTATATCCATACAAGTATATGTATACACACTCACACATATACATATATATATATATATATATTTATATGTTTATGTATAGCTTTAAAGAAAACATGTATTATTTATTGCTCAGTAAATAGAAAAGTGTTTCTTTGTAAACGTAGCAAAAGTAACTTTGTTCTTTTTATATGACAATTCAATAGTTCAGTTATGTTTTAAAAAAATTCGCTACTCTTCGAAACGATAGGCGTGAGCACCACCAAGGAAAACGGCGTCCATCCAAACTGCTCGGAGTTGGGAAGATGCTGCGCAAAGTGTCAGTGTTCTTCTTTTAGTTCTTACGCAAAATGCACTTCCAGGTGAGCTTTGACCTGGTTCGCATCTCACATAGACTTCTTCTATTAAATCAAAGCTGATAGAATTTCTAGGAGACGATAATAAACTTCTTGGACGAGAACTGTAATAAGCTAATCTCTTCTTATTCCTGTCTAAGACGAACCAGCGTTTCTGCCACCGTCTGGGTCTGCTCTCGGAAAGTTTATACAGCCAGCCTTGGCAGGATGTTTTGTTGACGCAAATGGCCAAGTCGGCGGATAAACCATGACCGGAAGTCTCTAAGTGGTAACGTAAATCGAATTGTTCACCATCTGGGACGGGTAGATATCTCGTTAATGGACGATTTTGTTTTTCCTCTATTATCTTCAAAGGTTTATTCTCATCATATTTCTTAATGAGAAATTTTGGAGAATATTTACAATTGGATTCTTTATTCTTGCTTAATTCAATGCTAACTTTCTTGGTAGATTTTTCAACTTTCTACAGAGATTATCAGTAGTTTAATGGGAATAGTTTTTAATTTGTAGCGACTTTACCTGATTAGGAGAGCTTTTAACAGTTTTATATAAATTTTCACTGTCACTCATAAGAAATATTTCTCCATTGCCATTACTCGATTCTTCACTTTCGGTCGTTGTCTTCTTTAATGCACCTTTAAGATTTTCTTTCTGTTTGTTTGTTATTTGTACAGTAGTTATACAATCTCTTCTCTCTCTATATCTCTCTCTCCCTTTCTCTTGAAAATTTACAATTTTTACCTGATTTAACTGATTCTCTGAATCGGTATTACTTGTATTGCAGTTTTTGATATCTTGTAAGTTTTGATTATTAGTCATTTCTTGTTCGTAAGAGAAAACTTCGTCGTAATCGTGTTCATCGGTTATATATGAAATCTCGGCCTTTCCATTATTACCGTTCAGCTGAAAAACAAAATACAAAACATGTTTTTTAAAGGATAAGAGATTTTAATGATATAAAATTAATTAGTATTACGCGGTACTCTTCAAACATATGGACTATTTCGTCTAGGCGTTGTTGCTCTTTAGTATGTAATTCTTCATCCTTTTTCCTTAACTCTCTTTGCTCTTTCATTTTGAGAATAAGCGATTCTTGCGAAGAGGTTACAGAGCTAATTTCAGAAAATATCGAATCGTGATTTCCGTTGGTATATGAGTTTTCCTCTTTCTTCGGTTTAGCATCTGCTGGAAATGCACAAGAATCATTTTCATTCCATTTTTCAAGAAATATAGTACACATCTTTGTTTTACGAATAAACATATCGGATTAGTTTAAATATATTTACATAGTATTGTTATGCTCTATTAGTTCATAAACAAGGCAATACAACTATTTGTTTTTTTCTTTTTTTCAATTAACCTACCTGGAATGTTCTTATCTAAATGAGCGCTAAATTCTTGCAGTTCTTTTAGAACTTTATCCAGTTCCAATACGTCGTCGTCTACTTGCGGTGGTGGTGGTGGTGGTTTCTTTTTTACTGTCGTCTCGTAGTAGATATTTGGCGGTGGAAGATTGGCTGGCCTCGGAATTGTTGGCGGTGGCGCTGCCCTCACAGTTTTAGGACATCTTCCAGGAGAACTACGGCTCGAAAAATTTTCAAATCTTGTTATTTTAGATGCTATAGAAGCGCCCTCTAACGAGTCCCTATATCTGTCTAAGGCGCCCTCCGATAAATTGCAGAACGCTCCATCTGTCGATGCAGAACTTGCTTCGAAATCTCCTGCAATTAAATAAACGTTCCTAGAGGCATGTTGATTGTCAAAAGATAGAAATCTAGGAAAACCTTTAACTTTTGTAGATTTTAAAAAGGGAATCACTTAGGGAAGATATCTAAACTCAATTGATAATTTATATAAATTAATTGTATGTTTCCCCTTTGAAGAATTAGAAGCAAAGAATTGATGCCAACAGAATAAAGGGATATAGTATTATACTATTAGTATATACTCAGTATCAATATACTTTCAAGAAAAACTGTCTCTTATTCAATATACCAATATGGTTCTTTTTTTTACTTTTAATGTCAATACATTCAAACAGTTATTTGAGTTATTCCTGTAGCTTTTTATACAATATATACAGTATATATACAATATATACCTTATTATTATTACTATTATCGATATTCAGAAAGTTCTTTCAAGGAAAAACGAAACTTAATACAAAGCATTCCGTGTTTTTTCAACGGAATATTTAATTAAAGAGGCCTAAATACACATACACACACATACACACACATCAAATGCACGTTCAAAAGCACATACTGTAAATACACAAATAGGTCCGGGGAAAGTGAAAAATAAAAGAAGAATAAAGAAAAGAAAAAGAACTTTGAACGCAAGTTTGCAATAAAATTAATCACGTGACTATACGCATCTGTGAATTATTGTTCTTATCTTATTATAAAAATACTAATAGGCTATGATTTTCAATTAAAAGTTAATAATCTAGATTAAACTAAACTAAAAAGAAAATTGTTCAATATTCGATCCAGTTACAATTGTTTGTTAAGAGTTTTTCAGTTAAAGTATAACAAAAACATCTTAACTTGATCTGTCTTATACGGACCACCACCTTAAAACTGTCTAGTAGCCATTTTCTATTTCCTCTTTCTCTTTGCATTTGTTTTTGTTTTCCCTTAACAAAAATAAATGAGTAATGTCAAAAACGTTCGTTATTTTCTATTCTTTTTCTGTGTATCATCAACCAAATTTGTAGAGCAAATAAGAAGAATAGATAAATTAGAGAAGAGAGAGAGAGAGAGAGAGAGATGAAAAATAAAACATAAAAAAAAGAAGAGAGAGAGAATATAGAAAGTTTATAGTATAGTATTATTTTCACTTTGTACTCAGTTTTTTTTAAACAATTCCAAACACTGTAAGAAAAGGCGGGACGCTAAAAAAAATAAGTTGAGTAATATTACCAGAATTTGTAAATTTTCCCATCCTTAGTACAATCAAAACTCTTTCGTACTCTTAAAAGAAGAGAGCGGAGAAGAGAAACGGATGAGGAGGGATAAAGCAAAACTACTGAAGAGAGTATATTGGTTTTTTTCTTTCTTTCTTTACTCTCCTACGGCGTTCAAAGACTAAAGTTTAAAATGACAATACGGTTTATCCAAAAGAAGAAATGGCTTAGAAATGATGATTGAAATGAAATATTTACCAAAACCTTTCACCCTTTCTCACGTAAACATTGCTATTTGTTTATTTAAGATTTTGCGTGTCAATCTTAAAATAGGTCGATAAAGGTGGACAATGTATGATACGGCGTTGCTTTGGGAATCCACCACAAATCTTATCTTTTATCTGTCACTTTCTCTTTTTTTTGTTTATCCGCCTTAGAAATTTTGCTCTTACAATCCTCGTTGCATTATTACTATATCCGTCTGTTCAAGGTTTCTTCAACAAGCATCAAAGAGAAAATGGTAACCTACCTCTCATATACATGTCCCACTCTCTCTAAAACTTGACAAACTATCGTACTTCGGGGCGTATATAAGCAGAATGGCTCGCAGCTGCACTGACGGGAGCGCGAGCGAGAAATAAAAACAATAGTTGATGGTCACGTGATTCCCATGGATTAGTTATAGGTTTTTTAACTAGCGTTTTGTAGGATAAAAGGATATATGGAAATTCTTTTGGTGTTATTTTTTTAAAGCGTGAGAAATCCTAAATAGAAAATTGAAAGAGTGAAAAAAGGTAAAAAAAATACCAACGATCCATCCCTTTAGGTGTTATTCGAATTTTTTAAGGCTAAAATTCTAAAAAGAGCACCTTTCTACGCATAAATTTTAAGGAATATATAAAGCAAACTCGATGAAATATTCGGTACTGAAAGAATAATTAGGACTTGAACCATCTGTTAAACCTATTTTCAAATAAAAATTCAATTATACTGTATATTCAGTATTTGAACAGATAGAATCTTATACAGACAGAAGAGATATAATAAAAAAAATAGGCCTTTTAAAGAGAGAGAAGACTTTAAGAGAAAGTAACAACGAACGATTATCTTTAGTTGTTTCTGCTCAAACTACGATATTATATAATCGATTCTTTTTCTCTTTTTTTTTGACATGACACATTCATTTAAGTGTGAAAGTGCACGTGTTTGAGAGTTGACGAGAAGCTCATTTACTACTCGACCTTGAATTTTCAAGAGATGACAGATTTAATAAACAAAAATGAATGAATCCAGAAATTGGGCAGATCGTAATTAAATCCTCGTGTTATCGAATGCTTTAATATAATATAAAGTATATATATCTATATATATATATATATATATGTAAGTATCATGTAAAAGACAATAGATTAAAATACTCTTAAGAGATACTTAAGAACTTTCAACCGAAGAAGAGGAAGTACAAGAACAATAGTGGTTCAGTTAATGTTCGTAGATTGCTTTCTTTTGATTTTATGGAAATTTATTATTTATTGTAGAATTTATAAAGAAAATTGAAAACAGAAAGAGAAAGAGAAAGAGGGAGATAGATAGATAGAGATATGTAGAGAGAGAGAGAGAGAGAGAGAGATAGTTTTTTACTTTAGTTTAAAGTTGAAATTTTTCCTCTACTCTCTTCGCCATTTTTTTTGTATACTTTAGCTTTGTAAGGTTCATTGAGCTTGTTGAGCTTGTTTAGAATAACATAAATAGAAAAGGTAGCAATTAGTATATTTTATTATAAACTTGTTTTAAGTATTTATTTTACAAAATATTGTTTTTTCTCCTTATCAAAAGTGATAAACAGAGGAAAAGGGAAATTATTCTTTTTCTTTTTAACCCTGTCTAAAAGTTTAAATATCAAAGCATCTCTCCTCTTTTTTTCCTTCTTTTGCCTGTATTTTTATTTCTAAGACGATAAGGATTTGTCTATTTTATGCTGGAAAGTTAATTTTCATTTACGAAACGGTAAATTTAACTGAATAGATTAACGGTTAGATTGAAAAGAGGGTATAGCATAAAATACCTCACCGTAATCGCTCAGTGATAAAGCTTTTCTTGGTCTATCGATATCCGAAAATGTAGTACTCCATGATCTATCCACCCATATACTTGTCGGCCTAGATCTTCCCAAACGACTATAAATTTCACTCTGTTTTCCCAAGCATAATCCGCAACCTGTATGTATATATGCTACAGATTAATTCCAGAAAATGTATACTGTAAAAATTCTGCAAAATCCATTTATGCAATCATGCTGCTCAAGGGCTACAGTGTAGACGTATAGAATTTCGAAGAAAAAGTGGAACAGAGATAAACGAAATGTTGATATAAGTTTAAAGAAAGCAAATTCTCAAACCTTTCAGGACGTTCATAGTACATATAACTCGAAACTCTCTACTACGCTGAGTATAACTGTACCGACTGCAAAACATGCCGCCTGTTTGTATATATTGTATATATACTGTATATTTGTTAATATTACTTACGGAAATTGCCTACATTATTAGTTGTGTTTCATAGGAAATTATCACCATCTTTTCCTATTTGCTTCTTCCTCCTTTGCTTCTTTACCTTAATTATATCAACTTGGGTGGTCATCCATTTCTCTATTTATCTTGAACCGCCCTTAAAGTGCCTTTCCGTAAATACTATAGATGGCGTACACGCGTGGGTTCAATTTTACTTTTCTCGCTAGGTGGATGTTTTTTCTATCTTTGAAAAGAGTAGTGTTTAATATGTCTAAAGTATATACAGTATATATATATATACAAGTACACCGATAACATTATATCAATACGTTAATAGAGTACTATCTGAAAACGGAATGAAGCAAAAAAAAGCTTCACATCAATCGGAATGTTAAAAAAAGAAAAAATAAAAAGAGGGAAAAATCCTTTTTAAATTTATAATTTACAATGTCAGACCCTTATTTTCCCATTTCCCCAGCCTCTTCATTAAATATAAAAAGAACACTTAATAAAAACGTAAAAGTAATAGTAATTGATTTATTTCTATCAAACTAGATTATGTTACTTTTTCTAATTCAACAATCAATTCAAATGTATGTGATTGTAAGGTATATATATATATATTATATACAGTATATACAGAATATATATATATATATATATATTTATATTCATACTTTGTATTTACTTCTAATTAACCATTTTTCAAATAAGAAAATCTAATTTATTTATTCGCCAACATTCGTTTAAATACGCACATACAAAAAAAAAACCATTCTCTCTTCGTATTATTCTTCTCTTTACTTGTTTTCCCTAGCTGATGTCATCGAAGCGGATCTGTTTTTTTTTCCCTCCCGAATTAAAATCAATATTTCACGATTGAACGCCTCTAAGTAAGAGAATTAAGGATAAATTCCTATATACAAAAGATTTTCGATAGTTCCATTCTCCCACCTAGCTAGTCTTTCAATTTGCTATCTATTAGATAGTAGAAAGTTTATCAAATAAGAAAAAAGGGGGAAAAAGAGATTTACAATGATACGAGAGAGAATGAGAATAGGAATGAAAATGAGACAGAGAGAGAGAGAGGGCGAAAGGGGCTTGGGGAGGGGTGAGGACAGACAGAGAGAAAGGGAAAGAACTAAGTGCTCTGAGTGTGCTTGTCTATATATGCGTACTGTATACATGATGTATGTACCGTATACAGTATATATTTCATATATACTTCTTTATAGGTAGGACATAGAACGTGTATATATTCTCGTTTATTTGTACTCGTACGTTAACTTACTTTGTTAATATTTGTGATGGAAGAGAAAGAGAGTGGGAAGAAGACGGGTATTTAAGGGTAATAATAACAAAAAGAAGAAAGAGAGAAAAGAGGTATAAGAAACCTACTCTTTTATTTTCTAAAGAGAGATGAGCAAATAAAAGCAATATCTTCTAATTAATAATTGTAACCTATGCATTGTTGGAGTTGGGACAAAGTGATTTTATAGAGTGTTTTACAAGGGATAAGCTAAATAGTAAAAGATGACATTTAATAGTTTTTGTTTAACTTTAATTGCTTTTAATCCAGGAAAAGAATTGACAAATAATAATTTTTATTCATTTTTTATTATTTTCAATAGGATAAGAGACAATGTATTGGAGTAAAGGAGAAACCCCAGAATTATCTAAATACCCTGGCGAATACAAACGGAAAGTTTAGAAAGCACAATCGACCAGTAATTAGTAAACATTTCATTGTCCGTCATTGCCGTAGTTTGTCATTGTATTTCCAATATAATTTAGAATTGCATTACGTTAGAACATTGCAATAAAGAAAAATATATTTTCCTACTCTTTTTTCATACATTGTTTCTTTCCAAATCGGACTTTTTAGTCTTATTCCTATTCCCTTGAATATTTTTTAACCTATTCAACTTGTGTAGCTAGCTATTGTTTTCCCATATTGGCCATTTTTTTTAATACTTTTTCATTCCTAATAATTGAAGGATTTGAGAAGATGATAACAAAATCAAAGAGATTCATTTAGTTTCCCGCGAAAAGAGATTTGGCAAATTTCTTGTTCATTCCTTTATAAATATCCTTTACAAGCTGTTGTATTTAAACTCTCTTGGGACACCTTCCCTCCTCCTCCTCCCCCCCAAAATCCTATATATTCTGACCGATTACAAACGGGCTCTCTTTTTATAGCCTCTCTATTTATTTCTTTTAATCTTAATCTGCTTTTTCTCTATTTCCGTCCCTTTCCGTCACTCTCTTTACAAGGTAAATTAATTACTTGACTAATTAATCTTTGTTTTTTATTATATCAGACAAAGAAGGTATAAGGGTAGAATATTTAGACATAATTTGTATGTATCGTTACTTTCTAGAGAAGGTACTCGAAGCTTTTAGTCCACTTGTTTCATAAATCGTTTAAAACTTAATTAAGCATTAAAAAGCTGACTAATGGGGAGTACATGTATAAGCTTTTTGTAAATATATACTATGAAATATTAGTATTGCATGATAGTATATTCAAATAATTAATATTATAAACTTAATAATTAGATATAAAATTTCCAGAAAGATATTCTCTTTTATTCGATCAAAATTTTTCTAATGATTTCTTTTTTATAAAGATTTTTTGTTGATAATTTATTTTTACTTGTCAGTTCGGGGTTCACACCAATTCCACAAACAGCACAAGTCCGAAATATCAAAGCAGTTCGTTCCTGGAAAAAGAAAAAACTTTTACTTTTTAGAAATCAACTATTTATAGCAAAAGTTTGAAATGGACAAGGAAAAGCTCTGCTCTGGTTGATAAAATAAGTCGTATAGGAAAGAATAGATGGTTTCATGACTCAATGATTGAACTATGGAGTGATTAGGTGAATGGAATAACTCATTCTGAAGACTCTTTTTTTAAGATTACTAATATCATTTTTATCAATTTCTGTTTCTCTTCTGTCCTCTCCTCTCCTCCCTTCCTCCCTTCTCGCACGCTTCCCATCTCTTTCTTTTCCCATCACCAACGTAAACTTAATAATTGTAAATGTTAATTTGGCAAAGGTGTTGAAAAATGAAAAAAAGAGCGCATACAAAAAAGAAGAAGAAGAATGAGAGTTGAGGAGAGGGAGAAGAAGAAGAAAAAGAAGAAGAAGAAAAGAAGGAAAATTTCTGGTTTTGAAGTTCCATAAATCTATCTTAGGCATTGTTTTTTTTCCAGTGTGAGGTAGAAAATAAAAAATTCGATTTAGTCCGGAAAAGTGAAGCAAATTAACGTTTGAGATTCTTATTGATCAATCAACGTGTGAAAAGAAATCATAAAAAAAAATGGTTACAAGACCGGAAAAAGGGATAGTGTTCTCTTTTTTTTCATGTATCATATAAATAGCTTTTAGTAATGCTTACGTTTTCTCCGATGTTCCATTCTCATTTTTGACATAAGGTCTCGATATTGCCGGGTAAAACTGTCTAGGGAAGCTAGTCTATTGAGAGAGCTTCGTGACAGATCATACGTGCTTTTGTCCCGAAAATCTGGATCCTTAAGAGAATCCACTAGCAAATTTATCTGAAAGAAAGAAAATCACAATTGGATTATTCCCGCCTCTTTTAAGATCATTAAGAGAAGATGAATGGATCTTGACTAATTGTTTCTATGTAATTTTCTTTCAGATTACCATATTCGTTCAATATTATCTTTATAGGCCTATAAAATTCTACAATTTCCAATTCACAGATAAGATTCATATGACACTTAATTTAGCGATCCGCAAAATTGTCTTGCAAACCATTTTAATGTTTATTTTATCGAAATCACGCGGGGATATTCCTCATTTAAGTAGTCTATAGACGTACTTTAACATTGGAAAAATATTAGGGTCTGTTTTTTTTCTTTTTGTTAAGTTTATCTAAAAGAGTGACGTCCCATCATCCATTTTCTCTTTACAATTCAGACACATTCCTTTGGTTTAGCGTTACTTTTTAAAGAAATGAACCAGTTCAACTGCTTTTCTTATAGAATTTCTTTTTATTTGTCACATACTCGTAAGAGTTTATCAAGAAAAGGGAAAAGAAGAAAAGGAATAGTTAGAGATATAAAATGAAAGAGTAGGAGAGAGAGATGAAGAGAAAAAAGACTGAATAATTGTAATAAAGATAATAAAGTAGGAAAGAGATAGATAGATAGATAGATAGATAGAGAGGGCGACAGAATGTAATATGGGCAGGAAAAATAAAGTACGAGATAAATATAGATAACAAATACATGACTTAACAATAAAGAAAAAAGCAGAAGGGATAAAGTTGATTAAAAATAAAAAATAATTATGCTGATAGGAGGTGGGTAATGCTAAATAAAAATTTAACAAAAGCTAAATATTCATTAAAGGGATACAATGTAAAAATAATTATTGTAATGCAGAAAAAGAAAAGATAACGATGATGATGACGACAACGACGACGACGATGATGATGAAGGCCACAAAGTTTTAGGAAACTATGTTAATAGTAGAGAGTGTTGAGTAGAAATAATAAAAAGAAAACAGCGTTTTTATGATAAAAAAAGGAACTTAAAAGTTTCATCCGGTTTCGAACGATGTATGAATAAGCAATTAATTGAATCACGGTTAAATAAGAACGTAACTAACTCATAATCGCCTTAATTGTATCATAAAAAAACAAGCTTTATTCACTAAAAAATAGATATGGGATTATTCTATTTTTTCATTGTTATTTCTATAAGATAAGGAAAGAAAGAACGAAATAAAGAAAGAAAGAAAGAAAGAGAGAGAGAGAGAATGGGAGAGAAATAGAAAAAATTCAGAAAGAAAACTATACATACAAAAAAAAAGAAATAGAGTGATAATATAGGAAATAGTAATTCATAAAATAGAAATAAATATACAAACATCGTCTGATCCTAGAATGTAATCCGAAGAAATAAATATAAATACAAGACAAAAGAAGAGGCAAGTTCGAGCTGAAGCCATGCCGTCTCGTTTGGAAATATCGGAGAACGTATGGAAAGAGCAATTCTCATGCATATTCATTAACTATTCATTTTTTTTCTTGCTCATTCGTCGCCTGTGACGATGCCTCTATCACTTGTTTA
Organism: Dimorphilus gyrociliatus; assembly: GCA_904063045.1. NCBI lineage: Eukaryota > Metazoa > Annelida > Polychaeta > Dinophilidae > Dimorphilus > Dimorphilus gyrociliatus. Next base: position 53,832 of record CAJFCJ010000032.1, on the reverse strand, counting down.
CTCGACATTGTTTCTCTTCTCTTATTAACGTGATGCCATTTCTTTTGAATAGTTAATAATTACATTTTAAACAAGAAAAACGTCGAGGCATCTCTCTGTTTCATGAAGAAATTATGTATATATTGTATATACTGTATGTAAATATATATATATATATATATATATATATAAAGGTATATTCTGTATTTATGCGTATGTTTATTTTAATATTTGTTACTCTTTGACTAGTTTGTTCTTTTATTTATTGTTAATTTATTAAGTTTTTGCTAGCAAAGTATACTTACAACCCATTTTCAGTAGTTTGTTGCACCTGTTCCCTCCTCCTCATCTATTCTTTTTCCATAAAAGAGAAATATGTGATCTAGAGTTGATAAAATACTCCATGACTTAATTAACGCAAATTATGTTATTCATCTACTCTTTTAACGCCCAATCTTCTACTTCTTTAAATAAAAAACAAACCAATCTCTTCAATAAACTTTGTTTTATTCAAAGTTTAAGAGAATAAATTCACATGTATAAAATATACATACATTAAGTTATTATCGTTAGATAAAGCTATTAAAACAATGTAACTTAAGCTCGTTTTCCTAACAATAAACATTGATCAATCAGTTAAAATAAACAAAAGATAGAAAAATTGATTTAAACTTTATTCTCTTCTATTATGTAGTTAATAAAGTGTTAAGGTAAATATGTATTTAATACTCCAATTATGCATGTCTATTATTCAGACTAATATTCTCTTTATTTTAAATCTGTTTGTTATATACTGTATAGAGTTTATATAAGATGATTTACTATTCACAAAACAATTCTCCTCTATTGTACAGCAAGTATGAATACACTGTAAATATATATTTATATATATATTAGTATATACTGTTTTTGTACATTCATTATACATGTACAAATATGTTTACAATTGAAGACAATAGAGGAGGTATTATAACTGCAAATTGATTAAGTTAGTCTCCATAAGTGGTAAATTGATAGATAGTCGATACGACTACTATGGCTTAATATCTCATCTATAACATGGAATATCTATTGATTAAAAGTTTGCTAAATATACATTAAAAAAAAAAAGAAAAAGCTTATTTTATATCACAGCCGTTCCCGTATTTATAGATTAAGTAAATATGGTAAAAGGAAATCATATATATTGATACTTATGCAATAATCTTGTGAAATCTGGCCCTAATTTTCAACCCATAATTATTAGTCAGCGCATCCGTTAGGAATTCTCGTTTATCAATCTATAAAAGCCGACCGCTGAAACTCTGTTATAGGGCTGAAACAATTTGTTTTACAATAGAAATTTTGTCAACAATACAATTTGAGATTTGTCTCTTTTATTCTACATATTATAAAGTGAACATTTGTCCCTTTTATCTATTTAGATATACTGTATAAGTAATATATATATATATATATATCCCACCCCCTCACCTCCTCTTCAGCGTTACCGCCTCCTCAGATTATTTTCCATTCCATTTATGTTATATTCAACAGATTACTCTATTCGTTTATTACATATTAAATATTTTTTAGTAAAGGATGACGATTATCAAACTTTTTTTTGTTTTCTTTTCTGACAATCAATGGAAATATTTCGCAAATTCATCAAATATTTACCTTTGTTACTTCGCATCAATTAACATTTTGAAAAACTTTTGATATAGCTATTTTTTATATCCTTTATAGGCCTTCAAGCATTTATTTAACTCAAAATTAAAGATTATAAAAGTTTAACAAGCGAAATAAGTTGTGAAATAAGTGTACGTTAAACGTACATTTCCTTTATTTTATTTTTTCCTTTATTTCCCTTTCTCTCTCTCTCTCTCTCTCTCTCTTTCTCTCTCTCTCTCTCTCTCTCTCTCTCTCTCGCTCTCTCTCACTCTCTCTCTCTCTCTCTCTCTTTTATTTAATGTTATTAAAGGTACAGTCGGCAGTAGCTTTAATTGAAGGGGTTGATCGTGGGTGACTATAGCAAACCTCTCCCAATTCTTCCCAAGTACAACCTTTATTACGACAGCATTCCGCAGTAATACCCCTTTTCTTTCGTTTAGATAAGAAAGAGAGAGCTTGCGTCCTTGGTAGAGCGTAATCTACGTTGAAACATGTATTGATTAATACATTTATAAAATATTTAACGACGATTACTATCGGTTTGAGAACGCTTGAAAGGTAACTTGTAAATATCATTAGCGCAGGCCATTTTAACATATTGGACCAGGCTACGTCCACATTTTCGATGACATTCAGTATGCCAGCTTGTTCTCCACTCTTCTTGTGATCTACAAAAGGAAAAAAGGGACGAATTTCGGGCAAAGAAGTAAAAGTCGAAGAGTAAAAAGAATGAGAAGCAGAAGATAAAGAAAGAGGTGTTTTCTATTCATTTTCTCAATTTTTTATTTTATTTTCGTGACTTAATTGACTTGCTAGAATATTTTCATTTCATGTTTGTTTTTTATTATTACTATTATAATTTTTTATATTTCTACTTGTCGCTTGTTTTTCATCTACAAAATAGTTTAGTTAGCTATATTAGATATACGTGAAAACACTCAAAAAACGTCGGATAAGTAAGAAAATTTAATACTAGAATGCAAAACAATTCAACAGTAAAATTCTAGCTTTTCTCCATATTCTATCAAGACTGCAAATACTTTTTTCTAATAGTACTATTCACCTTGTATACTGTTTATATGCAGTATATCTGTAGATCTATTTGTATATATCATATTTATGTCGTTTTAGAAGAATGAAATATTTAAAAGTATTTTAGATACTTTAACAAAAGTTTAATTAACCGTGTTTAATTAAAGAAACAATCTTAAAATTACCTTATTCGAAGTGAGAGCGTCGAATATGAGGAGAGGAGAATAATGTAAAGAAAGAGCATGTTTGGCTCAAAACTGATGAAAGGGGTTTCCTTCTATAGACAGCCGTAAATCACAAGGGATTTTAATGCAAACGTGGAGGTGTGCAAGTAAATACGCAGTTTTTAAAAAAAACTATACTCTATGATAAACCATACATGAGGACATAAAGTAGTTTTTTCTATATTCTATTATTGCATATTATAGTTAGACTTTTCTATAAAACCCTTTCTTTTTTAAATAGGCAATTCACGTATCTCGTATATATAATTAGTAGTTGAGGAAAACTATAGGCGATATAAATATATATGTTACTATATAAATATACATGTGCATATACATCTAGTGTATATATATAGTGTATATGTTCTGTATCTATACCTGTATATATATATATATATATATATATATATATATATATATATATATATATGTACACTTTTCTCTTCATGGCACATACAACTATAAATATATAAATATTTGTATTAATGTATATAAAGAATATTTTGTAGCCGAAGTAAGCTCTTTCTTTTTGTTCAAATAACTCCTAAAAGCGGAAGCTCAATTTTTTATATGGAAAGATTATTTGAGTAAGGTGACGCAGATAGTGTGTCTTATAATTAAACGCTATCACGAAATATCATTAAAAGATCATTAATTTCTTATTTTCCTTATGACGGGAAGGAATCAACCATCATCTTTTGTTTACTTTTACTCAATGCCAAACAATAATCTTCAAAATAATCTATTTTAATTTTGTCTTTTATCTTCTTTCATGCGTCTCTATCTGCCTAGGTCTGTCTGTCTTTCAGGGTTAGGGTGTCTCTCTCTCTCTCTCTCTCTCTTTCTCTTTCTTTCTCTACCTCTCTGTCCCCGTCTCTGTCTGTCTGTTTCGCTCTCTCTCTCTCTCTTCTCGTCTGTTGCTCTCATTCTCATTACTTTTTGAAATATTGCATCAATAAAAAATAACTTTTTTTCTCTTCTTTACGTTTTTAATAAGTACTTTAACGAAAGCACTTTGTTGAAGTAATTATCCTCTAGGTGGCGTAAAAATATATTATTCAATTTAGTGGAAATGTACTTGTTAGAGCAAGTAGCCCCACCTAGATTTTACTACTGAAAGTGAATGACGATTTATTTTCATTAAAATTTCTATTGGTTGTTTATACAATTAACTAAAAAAAACTTTATTATTGATTTCAACCGTTAGTCAATTCATAGTAAGAAAATAATCGAGTATATACAGTATTTCCATTTGTAGTCTATTCATTGTGGGGACAGATGGCGTTTTGTAAATCAGAATATTTATTAAGTTTATAGAATAAAAGAGGACAGAAGTAATTTTTAAAAAAAAAGTCAGAAACAGAAAAGGAAAGGATAAATACAGTTGAAAAGAATGTTACCGCATCTTCATGTAATTAGTCTACTTTTCACATGAAGTTAGCTAACATTATCTATTTTTAGCTACTGATTTACTGATTTACTAAATAATACTGCTGGAGGTGACCTTACTATTTGATCTTTCACATTCACAGAAAAGACTATCAAGAAAATTTCCAAACGTTTTAGAGATTGAAGATGTGTGAAGTACTGAAGAATAGAGAGAGAGAGAGAGAGAGACAGACAGACAGAATGAAAGAAGTGAGAGAGAAAAGTTTACTGTAAAAAGAACACTTGCTGGAAACTGAGGTTTGTAAAAGAAAAAAATATATGTGTTAGAGAGACTAAAGATAGTCCTTTTGAATGATGAGAAAGTCTTATTGTTTTATGAAGATTAGTGGTCTTTATCCTCTTTTAATCCAATTCGTTTACAACGAAGAAAAGCTAAGTCGGATAAAATCGGTTTTATATATTTATGTAGAGATAAAAATGCTTATATTGTTCTTCTGCAAAAACTATATCTGCTACTTAAAAGAGCACAGAATGTATATATATTTATATTTGACGTATTGTTCGTTTGTCCAATGAATATATATTTAATAGAATAACTATTTACATTAATATACTTTGCCTAGTTTTTTATTTATTGTTAATAAATAATTGGAAAACAATACTTTACAAAGACACAAAGTGTCCATCGTGTGAAGTGGTTGTTTATTCTCTTTTTCCTTCTCTCTTTCTTGCTATGCAAGCAATTTAATAAATTTTAAGTTTTGTTTTACTTTTCAATTCTCTCTCTTTCTCTCTCTCTCTCTTATAGTAAATAACTTTTAAAGGTGAACAGTTGAATATTAAAAAGTTTGAGAGCGTTGAAAAACAAAAGAAAAAATAAGAACAAAAAGCGGAAAAAGAGGAAGAAGACGAAAAATGAAGAAAAGGGTTTGTTTGGGGAGAAGGAAAAGATAAGAAAAAGAGGAGTTAATGATAAATTGATAAATGACGAAAAAAACATTTTTTGTTTCACCAATATTTTGCTTTATTCTAAGAATTTTCAGAGAAAATTCATAAGATTTCTCTTCATACCAGTAAATTTTTTATAATGAAGAAGAAAAAATAACTATTTAATGAATAGGCTAAATAAAATTTTAACAACACTGAACTTTTTAAGACTTGATGTTTCTTTGAAGAATTTCACCTCTTCGTTAAATCTACCGGATCTTCCAAAACGTCCATAATTATTCCTCTTAATATTTCCAAACTTCGTTCAACTTGTCGCACTTCCTCCGGAGCGTTTCTACCAAACCTCATTTCGAGAGGAGGCAGACAATCGGTAAAAGTAATAAAGCCGAGAAGAAGTATCAACCAAATTGTTTTCATTTCCACGGCGGCGTCACTTATGCAATGCGTTCGCCGTGGTCTGACGCCTCAAATGCACACGTATGGATTTTCTTTGTTCAACTTATATATAGGTGAGGCTATAATCATAAAATATACGTCACTTTTCTCTATGTTCTTCTTATGTAATGGGAATATTCATTCGTTTTGCAATATTTAAATTAATATTTACACTTTTACTGCTTTAAATTTATATTCAATCATGACGTTTAATAAGTCTAACAACGGGCACTTCGGTATATATTTATGCATTTATCCATCATACTACTAGTAGCGTAAACGTTGTTTGTTACACTATAAACAAAATATTCATTCTAAGACTTTATACTAGTTGTTACATTTACAAAATTTGTCCTAAATTATAGATAACATCTATTTTTTCCTTATTACATATATAATATACCTGTTTTACCAATGTGGGAATATTTAACAAAATGGTTCATGATTCTAGATCACTTTAACTAAAAAAAAGATTACGTATCTTTTCGGAAAATGTTGCAAGTTTGTCAACTAATTATTCTAACCTAAGTTTGATCAGATACATCGTAGATACTTTATAGGTAAAATTGAATGTTAAACAACCCCAATTGGGGCTGTAAAAGAGGTGTTAGCCATTTTTGCGATCAGTATTTCATTAGCTCTCACAAATGTGAAAGAATTCTTGGAAAGTGTTATTTAAATTATAGAATTCCTTAAAAGGCTGTTAGAATGGGTAAGGGATGGAAGATAGTAGCATTTTCAAATGAATAAAAATGTTGAATTACATCGAAGAAGGAGAGTGTTTGTAAGAGATGATTCTGTATTGACTCCGTATTTCTCCACTTGAAATTCTGCTTTAAAAACAAATTTTTTAAAAGATTTGTTAAGTGTAATAAATACAACTTTTACTTCTTTCTCTACTCTCCGTATCAACTAACTACCTTATCTCCTTTGTAAATGAATATTAATTCGATAGTTTTATCTTCTTCCCTTTAGTGAAAAAGAATCCTGAGATCACAAGTGCTATATTAGTTCATTCTATCAAAACACCTCAAAGCTTTACGAAAAGGGTCAATCAAGAGTGCTTGTACGATTTTCACAGTCTAGTGTATTTAGCTGGAAAGGCACTTGATAGAGGACTGATTCTCTTTATCCTGCTTCCGTTGACTTTTTTTGTCTTGTTTGTATAACATGAGAAAAATGTCCTCTCTTCATCTAATTTGTCCAAGAAAAACTTTTCTTTTTGTTATTATAAAGCTATTTTTAGTATTGTTTCTTCAAGAGTTTATCTAATTATGGAAAGTTTAAAAGCTGCGGATAAACTACAATAGAAGATTATGAATGAGTAATTCCCTCTTAATTGTAAAATTTTGTTGCTAGACAACAACAACAACCATTCAAAATAGCATGACAAAAGAAATGAATATTAATTAATGTATATATATTGTATACAAATACAACTTATATATATATATACAACATCAGTAAAAATGCCAATATTTATATATTTTAACCTTGGTCTTTTAGAGTAAATGTCTTTTGGTAAGCTGAGTACATGTAGAATAAAGTCTTTTGAGACTTTCTGTTATAATTATACAAAAGGAAAGAGAACGAAACGTATTGTAAAAACTCTAATGTTTATGTTCTTAATAAAGATTTCATACACGAAATGTTTTAAAAAGTGGTTGGAATAATGGTCAGAGCAGAAAGAAAACTTCCTGATTATTATTAAACAACGTATGCATTTCAAGTCTCAAGTTTTTTATTGTAATACGTTTAATGGGGGTTTTTTTTTCATATTGATACGATTCATCTGTGCAGAGTATAAACTACGTTTTCTTACTTTACATCAGTAGTTTCTGTTTCTCTCTCTCTCTCTCTCTCTCTATATATATATATATATATATATATTTAACTAATAGATAGATACTACGTATGTTCAGCTTAGCTATTCCATTTAAAAAGTAATCATAGAAATAGTAGAAGAAGAGAAGAGAAGCGGGAAAACAGATAAATTGAAAAAAGCAAAACAAGTTAAACCTAAATCAAGATTATTGCTAGATTAAAGCTCTATTCATTGAGTATCTTTATTCCCTATGAGTTTTATCATGTATATGAATAACTAGAGTTAATTAAAAGAAGAGTAGTATAAAAATGGTGATTTAATTGTTCAAAATACGAATTTCTCATGAAATTGTTACGTTAGAAGATGTTTAATTTAATTTTATTTTTATTAAGAAGATAACCTTTCTATTTACGCTGCTAATTAAGTTGGCTGGATCAGGCTCCACTACGAATGAGGAGAAAAAAATCCATTTAATATAAATATTTAACCTCGAAAGAGAATCCTTCAATAGAAATTAATAATGATGAAATTATCAATTTATAAAAAAAGAGATAATTCCTTAAGAGCTAATTCTTGATTAGAATCAATTTTAATAATAACAAATATGCTAATCTGTGTATACTAGAGAGAGACTAGATTTGCCAGCGAAAAACTAAGGAAGGGTTAGAGAATATTAACAACATTAATTTCCTCTTCTAAAAAGAGAAAAAATAAAAGTTGAACAAGCTTCAAAAGATGTCAAATTGGTCAGTCATCAAGTTAATATAGTGGGAAGTTGAAAGAAAAAGATCGACTAATTAAAATTAATTATTAGTAATAATGATTTATGAAATTTTCTGTATCTTTTGCGTATATTATATTGTTTTGTAACTTTATTCCGTATGCCATCATCCATCGTTAAAATTGAATAGAAGCTAATTTCAATTCAATAATTAGTCAGAGTAATATTAAAAGTCATTGTCTGATTTTATGAAGTGTAAGCATTTATTTTTAGTATACTTTAATATGTTTATCTATAAATATATATGCACATTGAAAGTTATTAATATTCCATTTTTGCCCCCTCTCTCTCTCTCTCTCTCTTTCTCTTTATACTCTTTATATTCCAACCAATAGAAAGAGAAAAGTTTTTCTTCCTGTATTTGTCTTTCCTTTTCAATAATTTTCCACTCTCAATCTGCTATTGTCATTTTCCTTTAGATATAGAGATTATTAACTGCGTATGTCGGAAAGCTAGGCAGGTGAACTTTGAACGAGTAGAAGAGAAGAAAAAACAAGAGGAAGAGAAGGCGGATAAAAGTGGAAAGAAAAGATAATTGCCATAATACGTTAAATCTGAAATATAAACCTTCTCCTTTTGAAGTTTAAACAAGACAATGTGGTAAAAGAAAATAGATTAAGGGTATCAATAGAACGTTATTTTTGATGTCTTAAAAAAGGGTTGATAAATTGATATTAATACATAGATAATAACAAACTTTAGTAAGTGTATTATTAAAAATCTATAAAATTATTCTCGTTTAAACTAGATATAAATTGTTAATGCTTTAATTGTATAATGTCTTGTCTTTATATATACTTGTTATTAATGTAGAACGTTCACTCACACACACACACACACATACACACGTACACGAATACACGCCAAAATACTGAATATTCATATATATAAAGTATATTGTATATACTTCATATATTTACACACAGTGCATATATTAAATTTGCCGTGTTTATATTCGTATTAATATTTTTATTTAAATTTATTTATCTTATTGAATTGCTTCTTATATTCAATAACCGATCATTGCGGATCTCTCTTTTAGACAAAAAGCCGTACTAGGCTTAAAGGATTTCCCAAAATCGAATTTTTCGCCCGGTACATGTCCTTGATATCTAGATATCATTCCTTCGTAAGGATTGTAGAATTTCTGTTGCTGATTCTTATCAAGAGAGTAGCCAATTTGAGTTTTAACTCTTGGTTTATTTAAGTCATCGCTGGTCAAAGATCTTGTCATATAAAACTTGGGCGCCTTTGTCCTTCTAGAAAATTCCAAAGAGACTTTTCCATTTTGATTTTGACCTAAACCTAATTAAAAAGAAAGAGAGTCTAATTAATAAGAGAAAATGACAAGAGATAATGGAGAAATCTTGAAGAGTATTCTAAAATACCTTTTTAAATTTATTAATCTTTATAAAATCTTAAAAGTTTACATTGTTTCATCTTTTAAAAAGCGAAACCTTAAAAGTCCTAAGTAAGAAAGGATGCGGGAGAAACGTGAAAATGAAGATGGCAACTAAAGAAAAGTATGACCTATCCTATTTCAGACTTTTTCGCCATATACTGTATACTAATACTGCATTTACATATGATGAATATGTATATAATGAATGTAAATCTCTCATACGCCTATTACTAACAAAGTTATCATAAAATCTTCCTTTCGATTCTCTTCTATTTTAAAAAATCCCGGAAAATACTATTAAGATTTATCAATAATTTTTATAAAAAACTCAACAATGCTATTCTTTAGTGATTTATACAAACCGGAAGTGGAATCTTTCAACTCTTGAAAATCGCTCGCTTGGACAGATTGTTCCTCTCCTCCATTATTTGCTTTTCGAGATGTATTTTCAACTCTAACCGCCTCTTCAGAATACTTTGAAGAATTTGTAATCGCATTTTGTTGACAGTACACTCTTGGAGGACACCTACAATGATAAATTACGTTTGTTTACACTCTATATTTTCTCTCTTCCCTCGCAATTCTTATCTTAAAGGGGAAAATGACAATAATTTTCTCATCTGTTTTCCGTTGAACACTAAACAGAGGAAAGAAATCAAAAAACGCGTCTGTTTTATTGGGTTTTTCTTACATGATTAAACCACTTAATAAAATAATAAAATACTATTTCGAGGTCGGGTGACATCTACCGGATATGAACAGAATTACAAAAAAATAGCCCAGATTAAGGCCGAATCCTTAAGAATTCATCGAATTAATGGTATAAGCGCGAAATTAATCATATTTCTTTTACAATTAGAAAATACTTAACTATTCCCTTTACGCCTTTAAAGAATGAGAGAAAAACATTTAAGAAAAGAAATAGAGCATACTATAACTTTATTGGTGAATAGTTCTTCTCTTTTTGCCTGTGTGGTCTTGATTTTATAAACGTTTACAATGAAATTTCAATTGTAAACACTTGAGAATTAATAAACATAAATGTTAAATAAACGATCTCTATATATAGATATAAAATACTTATCAACCCTCCTCCTCCTACACCATTTCGTTGTCTTGGTAAGTTCAATAAACTTTGAAATAATGATAATAGTTATATTTGAGAAATATTTGCTTAGCTCTTTGTTTAATCTCTTTAAAACAAGCAAGAATTAACTAATTAATTTATTCAATCATTAATTAATAATATTTAAGTTAGTTTACTTTTCTATAGCTCAATTATCTGCTCATTATAATTTCATATCTTACCTAATGTTTGGCATATAACTTGGACGAGTTTGTCCAAAACTCTTTCCTACTTCGGCATCTGCTGTTGCGGCCATTGGCGCCGAAGTTGACGGCGATCGCTCCTAGAAGGAAAAACGAAAAATAATCACAAGTTTCCTCTTCGTCTTCTTCTTCTTCTTTCCTTCTTATGATTTATATACAAATATCTCATTGATTAAAAATTTATTATGTATAAGAGTAAATATAATAAATGTCCACCTTATCTAAGAATTTCTCTTGCCAATATCTGTTCTTGATATGGAAAAGACACAAATCTTTTGTCATAGTGTCAAGGTCAACTAATACTGGTCTACAAGATTTAGACACTGTAGGATCCTTAAATATTTGTGCCGTTGTTGCCGCAAAGGTCTTACCAGACCTAAATCGGTACTGAGGAGTGAATCCCGCATATCTGAAATCGATAGTATTTCAATAAACTCAATTATGTATGACCATCAGACAAAATTGCTTTAGTTTTTCAATCAAACAATTCTTTCTTTTTTTTTTAAAAAAACAAGAAAGAAAAGTTTTTTCTGAAGACTCTAGAACGAGAAATGTTCTTAATTAAGCTAAAAAATGTTGTATTCAAGCTTTTCTCTCTTATCAATAAAAAAGAAAGAAAATCTTTCTTCAACTTTTAGAATGAAATATTTGCTCATTTTTTTTCAACTATTCACTTTATTGTAAATATTCCAAAATCTGCTGCATTCTCTTCAAGATCTTCTAGAGTTTCCTATGCCTTCTATTGTAGCTACTATTAGACAGCTTATAATATATATATATATATATATATATTCATTGATTGTTAGATGTTTTTACAGTTTTATTAATATATACAGTACAAGTGAATACTCTACTTTTTGAATTAATTTATTATTGTCATTATTACCTCCAATCCTTCAATCTACACGTTCAATCATTTTTCACTCTTTCTCTTTTATAACACAAATTCCTTAATCGAATTTATGGACACGGAAAAACTATTCACAAGAACAAAAACTAGACTAAAAGAAAAATTTACCCAGGTATATGATGAGGCTCTGGAGTATAATTCATGCTTTTCTCTTTCTCGCTCTCTCGCTCTCTCTCTCTCTCTCTCTCGCTCACTTACTCTCTTTCTCTATTCCCTTTTTTTTATCTTTGATTATCCCACTTGAATCTCGCTCCGTTCAACTGCGAATATCATTGAATATCTTGTTTTAACAACGCCACCTAGTATCGATTTCATTGATTTTATTTAGACCTACACTATAGGTGTCTTTGTTCCACTAGAACCTACTTGATAGATTTTATTCGGCGATCGGGTGTCACCGTTAACGGTTCGCCTGAATAATATCGGATTTAACTAATACCCTAATGGTTTAATCGACTTTTTCCACAAGATTTGCTAATCATTTAACCTGATATTTTAGTAATTTTACCGATAAGACTGTTCATAGATTAGCAAAGATAACGCAATTGACTTTTTCTTTCTATTTACCCTCTTAATGAATGTAGGTAATCTAAAGGAGGAGAGCATTTAATTTCGTGTTCACTCTTACTTTGGCTTCTATTTATATCTTCTCTAGGTTTTCTATCGGAAGAAGGGGTGTTCACTACTCTTATCAGTAAATATCCATAATAAATAAGTAAATGAAACGTCGTTATCGCTGTTTCTCTTTTATTTCCCAAAAATCTTTTTGTTTCCGTCATGCCTAAATATTATGATCATAATATTATAGTGTACGACTAAACATTATCTATTTACCTCTAGACAAACATCAGGTATAGTTGTCTATTTAAATATATATCAGTTTTATGTTTGTAAAGCTCCTAAACCGACTAAAGGCAGTTACTATACAATTTATATACTAATATATATAAATCTATACAGTATATGCTGTATTATGATAAATTTTCTTTCTTTTTCTATTCTCAATGTAGTTATAGTTTCAAATAAAGTCAACTTTTCTTCAACTAACAAAGCTTATAGGTATAGTATATAATTCCTTATTCTTTCAACTTAACCTAGTTAGAGTTATGAACAAATAATTAAAAATGATATACTGTATTTAGCATATTGTATAATGTATTATCCGCCCTAATACAAAAATTCTCTCAATTGTTTATTCCAAGAATTTTATTAAAATATTGATCAACATTATAATATAAATAACCTAGCTAAAGCAATCAATTATAGAGATAGAGCTAGAAAGAGAGAGAGAGAGAGAGAGAGAGAGAGAGAAGCAGGAGGGGGGGGGAAGGCGTGGACGGGCTGAAGAAGATTTCCCTCGACGACCTTGACTATCAATAGAATAAAAAATATATACAAAGAAAACAAAATGTACATTACGTGTATAGATCTCTAGAACACTAGCTCAATTGTAAATATAAAAATGGCGTATAGATAATAATAATAATAAAAGTAATAATAACGGCTTACTCGAGAATTTCGCCATTATTGTTTATTGAAAAAAATCTATATGGAAAACTTGGTTGTATGACGTCTTCGGGAATTAGATGAGCTAAATTACATTTTAAGACTCATTTTTCCAACTTGTAAATAGTTTACAATTCAAGAAAATCCTCTGAAACAGCACTGACTCTGTATGAATAAATCCTTAAACGATTAGTTATAATGTATTTACGATAAGCTTTCGCTTGAATAAAATTGAATTTAAGTAATACCTTTAATGTTTTAATTGATATTTCTTCCGCACCATTTAGACTTTATTGAAAGTACTGTATTTTCTCTCTGCCTATCTTTCTATCATTAAATGAACATTCTCCTTCTGTCGTTTTTCTTTCCTCAGGAAAAGAAGGAGAAAAGGTTGAAAAATTCATCACGTATACCGATTTTTTGTTGCAACTGTTTCTCATTCATAACAAACTATCTATTAATAAAAAAGAAGCTGTTGCCGCATTCATTATTTAGCAATAAATTATTCGTCCACTCCTCATTTATTCCCTTATACTTTATATATTAATAATATAACAATAATATAACGGTAAAGCTATGCTACCCTATCGGCAGATGGCGGTAATAGTAGAAAAGATATTGTATGTTTTCGAGTGTTTATCTATGTGTATGGGAGAATTGTCGATTGACAAAGGTATAAATTAAGAAGAGTTTGTAATATATTACGAATAGAAAAGCACTACTAGCAAGTTATTAATTGCAATCTTGTATTGCTGAACGTGCAAACTTCCGATCACAAATGTTAGATATTAATAAATTTGATTGATGAATACAGTCACGCTGTAACCAGCAGTGACGATTACGTACACAAAAAAGCATACATACTCACATACAAATGACAGAAAGACATTGAGAGAAAGAACAAGAGAGAGAGAGAGAGAGAGAGAGCAGGCAAAACAGTTAAAGTTACAATCTAAGACAAATAGAAAAAACACATAAAATTGGAATTGTAGATAATCAGACGACGATAATTTATAAACATATATCTTTATATATGATCATATTTTTCAATATTTCAATACGTATAATCCAATTCCTCAACTCTTTCTTACTTTTGTTAATTTGCCCTTCAATTCACCTTGTCAGCGTAACGACAAACCAAAACAGGGCAATGAGCGTGGTGAACAACGTAATCGCTAACCGATCCTAAGATCGTTCTTCTAATCTTACCCATACCACGTGTGCCCATAGCTATCATGGTAGCGTTATATTCCTTTGCCGCCGAAACTATTATTTCTCCCGGCTTAAGACCGCACTTATCGATAAATTTTATGTCCCCTTCCGGTACCTGAATTATATTAACAATTAATCAGATCAATTGTCGTCTTCATCAACGGTGGAAAAACAGATAATGAAAACGAATTATTGCCTATAGGCCTAACAATTTACCTTGCAATCAATTAACAAGTTTTTGAGTTGATCGTCGAGTGTCTTGGTCTTTTCCTTCTCTTCTTTGTAAAGATTCTCGACCGAAGCCGGAGTCATAAATTGTTTCTCTGTAAGAGGAGAATGAGACTGATTAATTAGGTAAACCAGCAGCGGTTAATTTTCCCTAATAGAGTTAAGTGCTTTTATAAGTATTGAGACTGTACTCAATGGTTATATAAACACTACATGTTATAGGAGAGGGCAACTTACGTGCCGAAGTTATGTCAGTTGGCACCTCGATACAGTGTAGCATATAGATTTTGTAGCCAGGTTTATGTACGTGTCTAGCGTAGTCTGTAAAATAGGAGAAAAACCTGTTAATCCATATAATAAATTCAATTTATAGTGCTATTAAATCATTTTACGAAAGCAAAAGTAAAAGTTATGCAATGAATTGATATCGAAAACTAGATTAGCTCCTAAGGATATACTGTAGTCGTTTTGGGGCAAATTCTTCCAGGCTATTATCAGAAAACACTATTTCTCATGAATTCTATTTGCATAATGTATTATAATATAAAACTGAACGAGTGGGGGAATTTTTTAATTGAAACCTACATTCGACAGCGTTCTTCGAATGGGCACTAGCGTCCACTGCCACAATGACCTTATTTTCCTCCATTTTTCCTAGGCGTAGCGAAATAACTTTACAGTTTTCCACAGGATCAATGTATCAGCGTCTCAGGGCTCCATCTACCAACAGCGCACGCTTTTACTTTTATATAGGCGTTTTGCGCAGGGCTACCGGCAATATTGACTGTTACGCCATCTCGACGAAAAACTTTACTCTTTTACTCTCTCTTTTACTGTTCTCTACCAGTAGACTAATCTAGAACGGTAGATGACGTTGTTGAATTTGAATTGCACTCAATTATAGTCCTTTCTAGACTATTATTAGCCTTAAAGATTCCGTTTCCGTTGGCTGAAAATGGCGGGTTTTTTGAAAGAAAAACCGATAATATTGCATGCTAACTTGGTAAGATTTATGTAGAATTACGGACTATTCGAATAGATCCTTAAACACTACTCGGGTTTTAGCTGAAGGAGCATCACCTCCTAAATATCTCCAATCCCTGAAGCTCCCCTAACAACACACCCCGTCTCAATGTAGAGATGTTTTATCTTTTACAGAAATACGTGACTTGGACCGGAAGTGGCATCATGAGTCCAATTCCCTTTCCCATCTAACCTATCGCAAGTAGATATACATGGAATTGCGTATAAGGTTAAGAATTTGTCCTTAATATTTGTTTGAATTAATTGAGAAATGGATGCGCTATATAGAGACTACCTTGTCAGGTGATTCCTTTAGAAATATTCATATCGACGTCCAGGTTGGGTTTTGACACTACGCAAAGAAAGTAAAGTGGTTAGAAGAGGATCAAATGAGAAAATTTATGGTTTATCCTAGATGATATTTTCGCCTTTTTGTCAACATCATCCTTCCAAATTGGCGGCGATTGGATGAGGATGATGAATTCGGTCAACAGGAATTTTACGTGCATCGAAATGTAAACGAAGAGAGTCTGTAAAAGCTATCTATCAATATACAGTATATATACAGTATATATATATATATATATATATATATAAATATATTGTATAACAAATGCTAAACATTATATCAATGGATATATTGAATGATTTAGAAAATTTCAATTGTATTCTGTTTCACATCCGTTGAATCTTAATGAAAAATTCTCTCATTATTTCTCCTAAATATAACTGTACGACGAGGACAAAAGATGACTATTTAATTTAATCAAAAGTGCATAAAAACTTATCAAAAAAGAGCTTGGCAGACAGGGTAGGCAGACAGTCGGGCAGGCAAGCCGGCAAGCGGATAGACAAACAGACAGACAGAACAGCTAAGCAAAAATCCTTTTTATTCCCTTGTATTTTTTTTCTTCTTTTGGAAAGGAAAAAAGAGAAGGAAAATGATGAAAGTTATAATTAAGAATGTAGGTGTAGACAATTTTGACATTCAATTAATTCCAACTAAATACAAGTAGGTACTCTACTATATATACTAGTACACTATGCATATTGCATATAATAAACAGTATAAAGTGTATATTTAGTTAATTAAATACTGTATATAGATACATACAGTATATACAGCAGATACAGAATATCAACTACCTATATTAGTATATTTATATTTTACTAATTCAATATGCTTTCGGCCTACACTCTAAAACCTAATCAAACAACTTACTTAATAAATTTCTCACAAGAAAGAAAAAAAAGCGACGCCATCTGCAGACGAAAATATAAAGTCGTTATAGTAGTTGATCGATAGTCATTATGTTAAAGGTAAAAAGCAGTCGATTCGTGAATGAAACAACTCTAACGCTCCCTTTCAATTTTGAACAATCGGGGCATATTTTCATATTTTGCATTTATGGAGAAGAAAAGTGTATTATCACTAATGATAAGCCTAATAAACAAAAGTGTTCTGTTTCAGTAGAAGATGCATTTGTTACTCTGTTCTTAAGGTGTTTCTGTTTTTTTCCTTTTTTTTCGACAAGTCATTAGACTTTCAGACCGATAAAATAGATAAATGACACATTTCCTTCTAAAAACATTTCCCTGGAGCTTGTTGGCTGCGGTTTTTTACGCTAAAAGGCAGTTAGACTCCTCCAGAACGCGTCAGTTTTTCCATATTCCCTTTATTCCTGAACAGCCTTCAGCCTATTTAAATAAGCCTTCTGCGACAACAGGGCGATCGGTGAGGCGCGCAACAGAATTACTACTGCATCCAATTATTGAGAGTTTAGATCCACTGCAAAAAAACTGGAAATGTAATTACGTAATCAATCTCGGCATTTTCAGGCCTATAAGGATCTATATTCGTCATCGTACTCATCTGGAATGTTTTTAAGGCGTAAAATTCATTTTTCTCATGTAGAAAACAGACTAAGAATACAAACAAATGGGAAAGAAGCAAAGTGTTAGGAATGTCGTCTCAATTTTCGCCTCTAAAATGTTTTATTTGTACTATTAAAAGGCTGCTACACACGTATGGCGTAATTACAGCTTTTTTCCATAATACCAAATAGTTATAATAGTAAAGAAAAGTCCTGGAGGCAAACGAAAATAACAACTATTATTACTGCTGAATAAATAGAAAGATTAACAAAAACAAATGGAACTAGAACAAGAAGAAGAAGAAGAAGAAGAAGAAGAAAGGAAATGAAAAAAGACCGGGAGGGATGAGAAGCGGAGGGGGAGGAGGAGGTGGTGGAGGACGGTGAGAAGAAAAGTAGAACGAGAACAAGATCATAAAAGGACGACAATTGAGAGTTAGAGAGAAACATTGTCCAATAGTAATAAATTTTGGTAACAGCAATTTTCATCAGTTACACTTTTTATGCCAATAGAATACTCTCTCTCTCTCTCTCTCTTTAATATAATAATCTTTACCTATTTTC
This sequence comes from Dimorphilus gyrociliatus, assembly GCA_904063045.1. Taxonomy (NCBI): domain Eukaryota; kingdom Metazoa; phylum Annelida; class Polychaeta; family Dinophilidae; genus Dimorphilus; species Dimorphilus gyrociliatus. The sequence goes on along the minus strand of CAJFCJ010000032.1, from coordinate 35,518 downwards.
TCTTCGTCTCCTTTAACTTTAAATTTACCTTCCTCCTATTGCTTTCTTCTTCTTTCTTCTCTTTCTTTTCCTTTTTGCCAAATTTCCTTCTTTGACCATTAAAAGTCTCATTTAATCGATACGGTCATTTGTAATTGATCATAAATAATTTCAGTTGCTTCTCTCTTCTCATTCCAAGTAATCTTCTCTGAATTAGTCTTATAAAAGAATCATAAAAACAGAAAAAATACAGAAAAAACCTCTAGCCTGAAGGTTAGGGAAGAGAAGGCTTAGTATAGGACAAAGAATACTAAGTGATTTAAATGACACTATTATAATCTGAGGTGTCGATTGTAGACAGCGTTTTATTTTATTCTCCTTCTTTGATTGATGATTCTATATATTTGTAGAAAGTGTAAATGGTATTGCGTCGAAATCTTATGATTTATGATTAGAATTTTGTTTTGTTTGTCAATTTCACTATAAAGTTTCTTTAGGCCTAGTAAAAGCGAATTGCTTAAGAAAATACTGTATAAAAAAAGTGCTTCCAGAGGGGAATCTATCATCATATTTTTACTTCAATAAGATATTCGATTATTAGATATTGACCTAGTTAGTTGTGAAACATCCAGTATTCATAGCTAAGCGTTAAAAATAACAACGTAAGAGGTTCTACCATCCGGGATAATCCCAATAATTTAACAGCCATTTCTGTTTGATTTTCGGATTAAGCCTTATCTAAGTATTTTTTTGACAAACATTCAAATATAATAATTTATTAAATTATTGTTTGAAACATTCAATAATAGAGTCTAATCCTCAATCTTCCTCCTCATTCATTCGTTATCCATCAAATAGTAATACAGTATCTGTTGAGACGAAGAGAAGGAGAAAAATTGATAAGAGAAGGAAGTACGGATGGATACGATCTATATCGATAGATAGATTGATAGACAGACAGACAAAACAAACAACGGACTAATAGACATAAATATACATATACACTATGTCTTGTAAATATATACTGTATAGCATGATGTAAATGTATGCATAAAGTGTAAATGGAATCTCGTTGCTACTCGGTCTTTCTCCCTCCGAATAATTTAGTCATTAAGAATAATCTTTTAGCCATTGAACCTTAATACATTCATAAAACTTGAATGAACAAAACTTCCGGTAGAACAAAGAACATAAATAATTGACTCAAACAATCGTATTTTGCTTATTTTGATAGGTTTTTATTGATGGTATCGGTGAGCAAATATTTGGGTGGGAAAAGAAGAATTGCTAAGAAAATCAATAACATGGCGCAACATTAATACTTTGATTGCGCAAACTGGACAAAGGATAGATTAATTCAATGCTAATTGCGAGGGTTTAAGATCTTTTTATAGAATTTTTATGCTGATTGATTAAACAGAGCTGTGTATCCCCGAGGTCTGCTCGAAAATTGAACTAATAATCCTTATACAACATTCTTCTGAGGCAAAGGATGGATAGATAGATAGAAATGATCTTGGAAGTAAATTAACTATTTCTAAGAGATAATGAAAACGTTACAGTGGAAATTAATCTGCTTGAAAATAAGTCATTAATAGTACATATTGAATATAAAAAGCTACTATATGTTGTACATTATTAGCTATATTGACAAGTATGTAGGTATATACACTCTACAAGAAATATGGCAGTGCAATAAATGAATATATAGTCTCCTATATATACTATATTCTGTCTAATGTAGTGCAATACATCATCTATTAAATGTATGGGATAGAGAGATTTTTGTTCTGTATAAATATTTATATTCTTGATATACTTATAGAAAATGTTAAAGGCAAAGTTTATTGTAATGCTAATATCCATTATCTTACAATGAATCTCTACCTTCGTCTAGCCTAGGAAAGCTGCTATTTGTATATAAATATATACATATACTGTATGTATAGCATATATAACATATAAATATAAACTGTTTATATAAATAGTACGTAAGAGTAAATGTATTTACTATTACTATCATTAGTATTCTTAAATGTCTTCTAAGTGACAGGAGCTTGTTGAATGTATACTCTATATTTTGAATACAAAACCGATAGGTGTAGATGTACGATATGACGCTTTCATTATTTCTCTTTCTCTTCTTCCCTTCTTCTTTCTTTTGCTCCTATCTTGTCCCTTTCTCGTTCCTACTTTCCTCTTTTTCGTTCTTTGACATACCCACACACACTCTCTTTCTCTTCTCACCCTGTCTTTCTCTCTGCTTAGTTCGCAATTTTTTTAAGAAAAATAATATTTAGCCAATCTAGCCACGATTCTTTATCGCGTGAGAAGGGCGAAAAGGCGATCTAGTCAATTTTTGGTTTTGTTGCCGTGGCAACATTTCTACGCGCATGCGTTAGCAGTAAAATCTTCGAACGCCAGCGACATTAAGTATCGGGAAATGGGACGGGGCTCAAGTAAACTTTCGGGCGAGCAGATAAAGGAATTGACAGAAATTACCTATTGTAAGATATTTCTATAATATCGCTTAGATGTTTATATTATTTTTTATCTACTTTCTCATTGCATCTCTAATGGTTGTTTATTTCTATGCAGTTGACAAAAAAGAAGTTCAACAATGGTATGTATTCCATTTACTTACTTTCCTCTTTCGGACGTTAACCTCTCTCTATCTATCTATCTTTCTTTCTGTCTATCTCTCTCTTGCTCTCTGGCTCTCTCTTGCGCTCTCTCTCTCTCTCTTTCTCTCTCCCTTTTTTCTTTCTTTCATGCTTTCTTCCCCTCACTCTCTTTATATATAATCTACTTCCTTTTCTGACCACTTTTTTTTAATAGTTTACTATGTGTGTTCTACGTCAGGATAAATATTTCCGGCCTAGGGCTAAAAAAGAGTTTCGTATTATTGATTCATTGATCTAGCGGCATCTAAAAAATGCGATAAAGACGCCCTTTTGTATCGAATTCATTTGAAATATAGATAATAGAGGCAATTCGGTTTTAACCTTTCGATTCGAAAATTATTCAGATGCATCTAGTTTTGATTTAAGAAACTTTTTTCCTCTTTCAAAAGCCCCGAATCGGTTAGAAGAAATCACTTAAATAGGATAATTTTCAAGTTAAGTGAAGAGGAAAAGTCGAATTAGGCCTATTGGAAAAGTTTTACGCTAATGCTGCATTTGTTGCTCTACAGGCATAAAGATTTTCTCAAGGATTGTCCAAACGGATCTCTAAGAAGAGACCAATTCGAAGCAATTTACCAACAGTTTTTTCCACACGGTGATCCTTCAAAGTTCGCTCTAGCTGTCTTTAACGTCTTTGACCAAAATAAAGACGGTGTTATTGAGTTTAAAGAATTCTTACATGCGCTTAGCGTCACATCTCGAGGAACTCTTGATGAGAAATTGGACTGGGCATTTAGTTTGTACGATTTGGACGATGATGGGTATATTGATAGACTTGAGATGATAAGTGTTGTCGAAGCTATACATGCAATGGTTGGTTCTTTCCTGCAAATGCCTGATGACGACGATTCACCAGAGAAGAGGGTTGATAAAATATTCGATCAAATGGATATGGTATGTATTTCTCGTTTTCGTGAGCTTTTTTAACCTGGTATTTCTCTTTATCTTCTCCTTCTATCTTTATTTTTTTTCTTTCTCTTTAGTTTGCCTCCTTATTTCTCTCTCTTCTTCGTTTTCCACTTCTAATTTACTTTTGAAACTTAAGATATCTTGATAAAAAATATCTTTCTAACTGACTGTTACTGTCTATAAAGGTCGACTCTCTTATTCGTTCTCCCCTCCCCCTCTCCATCGTTTTATCTATCCCTTCCGCTTTTCTCTCTCTGTTTATGCGTTCTCTCAATTAGTCTATTATCAATTTTATTCTTTCTGTCCTATCTCTATCCTCACACTTTGTAAGAGAGTATGTATGCTTGTCTCTGCTTGTTCTCTCCCTTCTTTCCTCTCCCCCCCTCTCTCTCTCTCTCTCTCTCTCTTTCTCTCTCATAATCAACTTTACTTAAACTGACCTAAGGCGAGTAGAATCTAAGTGAATTTTCCTATTCCAAGAAAAATTCTATTCGCGAGTAATCGTATAAACAAGTATTCGAAATTAAATATTCGCACTTTTAAAGCGTAACGTTTATTTTATTATTGAACTAAAGAAGAGAGAGTGGAGAAATAAGTTCTCGGGTGGCGAAACTAACGTTGAGACTCGACTAAACTATAATGCGATGATTGATGATTGCTAATGAAATCAACCTGCTTTATAAAAGGGATACCAAAGCTATTTGCATATATTTGCAGTTGAGTGCTATTGTAAAGTTTATATTTACAATCTTTTTTTGGTTTTTTAATAGAATCGAGATGGTAAATTGACGAAAGACGAATTTCGGCAAGGTTCAAAATGTGATTCGTGGATTGTTAACGCCCTTAGTACTCAGCTTTCACCTTATCAACCGCCTCCAACTGCAGGTCAGGTACTCGCTCCAAAATTGCAAGCGGAAGTCGCTAGGCAAACGAAAAAGTCCAAGAACCGTAAATAGGTTAATTAGAAGAAATAAAGAAAGTAACTGCTCATTTTATCAAGTAGAATTGAGAATAACTAATAAAGAAAGCAGACGGACTACTCAAGCAAACTGAACAGAATGAATAAAAGATGGAAAAACGTTTGTCTTCAGTTGTTTTCTTTAAAACATAAACAAATATTAAAAAGGGAGAAAATTACAAAAGAACAAAGTGAACAAGTTGAATAGCAAACGAAAATCCGATCAGTCCACATGTATAATTTCTACTACTGTGCATGTGATAATGTAGGTTAATTTATGCATAAATTTATGACTTGAAATTTGTTTCTTACTCGTATTCTCTTCTTGGAATACAAGATATATACAAAAGAGAAAAGTCTGTTTGTACTGAATAGCTGGCGGTGAAGAGACAAGAGAATTATCTAGAAAAATATTCATCTATGTATCTCTTCTTTATTTCTTTAATTGAGTATTTTACGTTATAAAATTAAATAAGGCCTATTTCAATGAGAATATAATCAGAAAACTGATAATCTAAAGGATTAAGTTAAAAAAGGAAGAAATGATGCAAAAATTCCTTTCTTATCAATTAGAATAGAAGAAAAACTCTTTGATTATAAAAGCTATCCTGTAATTTAGTGTTAACTAATAATATTTAATACCAATACCTTTCTCGGCTTCCTAGAAACTGCTGCAATTGCTACTTTACCACTAAATTAATGGTCTAATAGCTTCTGACGGATTGTTTGTGCTGCCATCTATTGTCAATAAAGGAGATTAGATGAAAAGGCAGCTGGAAATTGAAGAAAAGAGAGCATATATAGTGATAAGGTAGATCTAGAGATGTGTTAAAGAATAATAAATGAGATAAGAAGAAGAAATGACGGGTTTAGAAATCAAAAAATGCTCTTATTATTATTATTTAAATTGACTGATATTTTATTACAAAGTTAGTCTTTTCTTTAAGCTATAGTACACTAATCTACTGAATAGACTATATATATTGTCATTTTAAAATATCCATAGTGTTAATTTACTGTAAATGTTAGACTAGATAAAGATACACAGGTAATAGGGGTGATGACAAACTCTTGTAAATGCATGCTAAGAATGGCTGATCAAGAGATTCGTAAAGCATAAGTAATAAATAAATGAAAACTGTAGTGAAAAAGTAGACGCGAAAGACAAGACTATGAAATTAGAGAGGACTAAATGAGGGGGAGAAATGGCAGAGTAATTCTCATTCAGTTTGTATGGTCTAGTCAATAGTTTGATAGGAAAAGCCCTTGTTCTAAACTACGCAGCATTGATAAAACGCATAATCTATCTCTAATTGGCTGGATGAACATTTTGTAGTCAACTTTCTTCGTATTATATATGCCTATTATATAAGAGTAGAAAGATGAAAAGGAATAAAAATTACGTATTTCACATTAAAAAAGGAGTAAATATAACTGTACGACTACATAGAAAGTACCCAAGTAACCTAACCGCTTCAGTTTCTACACAGTGTTACTAGTAATAGCGAGTTTTGTTTAATTAAGAGTAGACAGCAGTTTTTTTCATTTATTTATTCTTATTCTCTTTATCCTCCTCCTCTTTCTTCTCTCTCTCTCTCTCTCTCTCTCTCTTTCTCTCTCTATTTCTCTCTTTGCCTGTCTGTTTATCTTTTCGTCCTGTAGACTTTTCATATTATACATTATTTTTCAATCTTCATAAATGTACATAATACATTTATACTGGACCGTTTATTTTTAATGATTCTCTTAGAAAATGGAAACAATAAACTTTTTGATCTTCAATAGAGTATTCGCACTCTTTCAAATTTTTATATAACCCTTTAGAAAGCTTGTTTTTTCTTCCTTTCTTATCTTCGTATTATATATAAATGCAAAACTATGGAAATTACATAGATTCCTTTCACCACTGTGTGCTAACATTAATGAGCAAGCAATTTTTACATTTTATTTTTCTCTTTTGTTTCCTCGCTCTCTCCCCTCTCCACGTCTTGTTGTTTCATTCTTTCCCTCTATCGGAAGCCTTTCCATCTTTACAAGTATAATATTCTTGTTTTTAGCTATCTAATCAATCTCCTAAGAAGAGTAGATGAAAAATTGTTGGTTTGCTAACTTTGGTGCAAACTCAGTATGTTTTCGTGTAGGGCTCTTTTCCTACTGAAACTGTGTAACAGTATATGTTATGTAATTTTGTACATATTTCGTATAATCTAGTATATAAAGCATACTTAAAATAGAACTGTTAAATGTCGTATCAGAAACATGTGAAAATTTAAAAGTTAAAAAAAAAATGAAAAGGAAGATCTAGACGCTTGTGACGGTTTTTTTTTGTTTTAACGAGAAAAAAGAATTTTAAACCACTTCAATGAAAGTGAGGAATAAAAGAGCTGATAATAAGTAATTGTAATAATAACAATAACAAAAATAGTAATAATAAACGACTTTGACGGAGGCGCCTATAAATAGCTCGAATTGAACATGAAGTATATAGTACTAGTGTACTGTTTGAACACATCAGGAAGAATGCTATCGTTTTAACCAACAAAAGTCTAATAAGAATATATATGTCTAGTCATTTGTACATGTAAAGGAGCAGAACCAGCTCTTACCCTCCTAACCTTTACCCTTTTTTGCTACTAGTTCTACCTCCTTTTAGTTGTTCTACTATTAATTTTCGTGCTTGAAAAATCATTCTTACATCGATGTAAAAGTATCAGATATCAACAACTTTCAGTTCATTTATATACATTTGTATGCATAGACTTTACTCCCTACACGCATTAACAATTTACAGTATAATACTCAAATAACCAATCGATGAATTTAACGTAAACAAGTTTAGCAGAGAAATTTTTCACAGCTTCTTTCATTTAGAAGACGCTCAGAAAAGGTTTTTTTATAAAGATTATTTAAAGGGTAAAGGGAACTCTCTACATTCCTCTTCAACTCAATCAGTTTATTTTATATATATACTAATATAAATTATATACATGTATATAGAGATATATATATATATAGATATTTAAATACGGCAAAAATGAAATTTCCAGCCCTTTTAGATTTTAAATTGTATCACAAAAATTTATTAGATGGCGTTTCTTTTAGACGCTTCCTACAAAATAGAAAAGCTATTTTTTTCTTAAATTGCTTGTAAATTTCGTATATGTTGGCTCTTTGAGAAGTGTTCTCACCCGTAAATAACGCTTAGGTAAATATTTTAGACGCTAATGAAGCAAGAAACAAGATGTAAAGAGTTGATGAGAGAAACAGCTAGATAGATAATATGTCATAATGTCCTTGATAAAATGAAAAAGGCATTTTTAAATAAACATTTGAATAATAGAGATGTTAGTTAAAGTTGTATACAAGATACATAATGTATATAGACTGTATATACTGTATATAATAACAAACAATATAAAAAACAATACATATATTCATGAATAGTGGTTGACATTATACACAACTATTCATAACATACAGGCTGCTGTAGTTCTTTGTAATTTATACATTTTAAATCCTACTTGTTAATATTCATGTAATTTTTCATATCAATCTCAATGTAATATACTAATACTATACATACATACAATTCTCTCTCTTTCTCTCTCTCCCTCCGTCCCTCCCTCTTCCTGCGTCTCTATTACGGATGGACACATGTTTTGAAGGTAAGAGGATATAATACATAAAAGAAGAACAGAAACTATACATTCGTTATATTTTATACAAAACATAGAATTATAAAATGTGTATAATATCTATGCGTGCATAAATCTTTGCGGTCTGTATACGTACACTATTCGTTTTAACAAATCAATGAGCGTGACAGGTGTGCGTACATATTCGAAATATAGAAGGCGCTGTTGTTCCCTCAACGTTATCTGTTTGGCGAAGAGCGTTGAAGGAAAACTATGGCAGAATGTCGAAATGACGGGGGTAACTTTTTAAGGCAATTTCGCGACCAAGCGACAAAACAATTTAAGAAATTTGAAGCCTCCCAATTTATGGAAGTTTGGAGTCATTACGACAGTGACGGTAAGTTATCTTATTTAGACGTTTCTATAATAAAGATATTTTGAATTTTAATAATCATTATTTTTTAATTATTTCTTTATATATATATATATATATTTGATACTTTATGTAGATATTGTATGTATGCATGATATGTATATATATATATATATATACTTATATATACTGCATATGTCATATATTTAGTTATATATTATTTTACATTATATAATAAATTAATTCAATTATGCAAATGGTAAAGAAATCGCTTGAAAGTTAAATTTCCTTATCTGCAAATATAAATAATTCTATTGCTATTTGTTCAATTAGAAGTGTATTATTTTATCAACTGAACATACAAGATATATTTTTTGTATCCAGTATATATGTATTTAATTTAAAAAAATAGCATTATATGAATTCTTTAAAGCTCTTATTTAGTTTTTTTTTTCTAGCATTTTCTAGTTTTAACCATCTGTCAATTTTCACTTCAGTTTTTTTTCTATATTACTCAAAAAAAAAACATTAGAAAGTAAAGAAACATAGTTAAATAATTTTTTTTTCTTTTCTAAAATTGGTAACAATCATTCTATTGAGTGATGGATTTATTATAATTTCTTCTTTTCATTCTAATTGGAAGATTGCATAATAATAGTAAACTTTTATATTCTCTCCGCTGGAAATAGAAAAGTTTCTAATCAACTTTTTCTATATACTCTTTGTAAGACAAATGAATGTATCCTCCCTCTTTCGGTGCAAGTATTCTTCTTTGTGTTTTATATCTGTTTTCTTTAGTTTGTTTTTTTTAATTACATACTAATTTAACATTCTCAAGACTGTCAAGTAGGATTGATAGCATATTTCGTTTGTCAATTCCTATTTTGTCGTCATGCAGTTTAAGGGGAGGGTAAAACAAATCGCACGACAGCAGCTGATTAAGAGGGCGGCGACAATCTACGATTCTTCTTACGGCTCTCTTCGAGTCCTACTACTCTAAATTTTACTTTCACCTCTCAATAAATTATTCAAATACTCCACTAAAATGACTTATGATTTTATCCTCCTTTAAAATCCTACTCTAGATTTTAACAAAAGAGGTTATGAAAATACAGCTGCGTTCTCTATTTACAAGCTTCGATTATCGCTCAGAAAGACTTTATCATAATTTTTTTGTTTGCTGCCGAAAAGCTATGAAAAAAAAACAAAAGAAAAAAAAAACGACAGAGAGAAAGAGAAGGAAGAAAAGATAAATTTTTTTAAGTTTTTTAATATAAAAGTAAAAAGAAAAGGTGAAAAATTAATAATTTTGTACTTAAAAGTACATTTTTTATTATTATCATCATCATATAGGCAAAGAGTAATCTCTTTTTTTGTTTTTATTTTAGTTTACATTTGTACTGTAACTATAATAGTTGAAGAAGAGTGTCTGTGATCTCTCTTTCTCTCTCTCTCTCTCTCTCTCTCTCTGTCTCTTTCTGTCTCTTTCTGTCTTTGATAATTTGGCTTAAAAACAAAACAACTATCCCTATGAATTTATACAAAAGAAACATTATATACTTTATATAACATATTTCAGATATTATTTATTATATACTGCATTGAATATTGAAAATACTGTACAGCACTATAGTATAAGCAATATTGCGGTTTATCCATAAATATTAAAAAAAAAACTACCTTTTTATGGTCGGTACCATGTGTGTGAATATAGAATTTTACCATTTGCATAAAATTCCTTTAATTAAAACTTGGGGAAATAGATACATCAATATATCGTTAGTTCAACAAGAATGAACGCTTAGACGTCGTCGTCTTTTTTTACAGGAAATGGCTACATTGAAGGTACGGAACTGGACGCCTTTCTACGGGAATTCATATCGAGTGTGAACACTACAGAAACGGGACCAGAGGTAAAGTGATCTATCGATCATTTATTGAACCGTTGACTATACTGCAAAAATTTTATAAATATAAACCGACTGGATAAAAAACTAAAACAGAAAAAAAAAGGAAAATTACCCAACAGATTCTGAGACAATCTCTTTTTTCCGATCAATTCACTGTCCTTTTGATGACAACCGATCAATGTTAGGCAGTTGTTTCCTGAAATAGGACTACGTTCAGACATTATTGAGGGATTTGATTAATTTGCTGCTAATGTTATTTGTAATAGTAAATTGACCTATTAATTGCGACTAAACAGAAAACTTACAACTTGAAAATCTTAAAAAAATGAAAGGGATTTGATAGAAAATCAGTAAGAACAAAAAAATACAAAGATAGGCAAATAGATAAATAGATAGATAGATTGATAGAGAAGTAGAAAGACAAATACTAAAAGAAAGAGAAAGGAGAGAGAGACAGAGAGAGAGAGAGAGAGAGAGAGAGAGAAGTATAAAGCACAAAAAATGTATATTGTACTTGAAACCATTTCTACTATTCTTTAATTAAACTAATTATTCAATTAGTATTATTCAGTTTGTTTTGCCTTAATGATATAAGAGATCTGTTGCTTAGACCGTTGAATGACAAGTACATAAGACACATACTGTCTAAAGCAAAGTAGAAAGAAAGAGAGAGAGAGAGAGAGACAGAGAAAGAGAGCATATGTGAATATTTAACGTGACGTGTCATAAATCAGTGGAAATAATTCTACCGTGATGTAGACGTCAGCCTTTACAATTTACCTTTGCTTATTAGCAGCATAGCATATTACGAAAGAAAATAAACGGTTTAAGATCATTTTAATAGTCATACACCAATCGCTAACAGAAGAATGGTTGGCAGTTAAACTTTTGTAGTCATAGGAAAGAGAAGATGATGGGAAAAGAATTTATAAAAATTAATATTTAGCATTCTAACAAGAGAGCTGTTTGATTTTTTGTCAAAGGAATTAAAAAAAAAGGAAAAGCAGAGTAAAGAGAGAAAATCCATTAGATTATTAACAAATAACTTAATCACTCTTCTCATAACCGAATAAAACATACAAATGAAGATACAGAAATGCGAAGAACTGTAATTTACAAATTATATTCTAAAAGGTGTTACCCGCCTCTGTTGAAAATCCCTGCAAGCTTTTTACTACTCGGCGGACTGTATACAGCAAAAGTCAATTGTCACTTGTCGATTAATTGAAATTGTGTTGATTTTATACCTTTTATCTTCATACTTATTATCTTTTTGTAATAGGCAACACAAGGTCTAATGGAAAGATATTAACTGCTTCCTTTTACAACTTACCTCCCAACTCTTGTTAAATTAACTATTTAACACTAATAATTATGATAATCTCAACCATTTTTTTATACTTTTGTCGATGTTAGGAGTACTTTTTTATAGCCTTCTACTCCTCCATATTCATTCTAATATACGAGTGTCACGTGATAAAAAGAATTGCAATTAATGCGAGTAGGGAGTTTGTTCGATGTTACTAAATCAATAGTTTTGATTCTGCGTACAATCTTACTAAAAGCTTTTGAACACAAAATAAGAAAACCAGCCTATTCTGAAGTCTTATACTAACATCTTTATTGTTTAATTACTTGAATTATTTAACACAATCAAACGAAATTTTTAATTAAATTATTTATAGTAAAAATTGACCAAGGAAATCTTACACACATACACACACACACACACCGTTGTACAGGTATATCTTCTCCCTATTAGCACGTTTTTATTAAATTGAAACAAAAGAAATGACTGAGGTTGCCTTTGGCTCGTTAGTTGTTCAAATGTCTAGTAACTAGCGTTTTGTAGAAGGGGGCGAATAATAAGAAAGAGAGAATAACACACGTATTTCGTCTCCCCTCCCAAGCCTCCCCGCCTTATTTTTTAAGTACAAAGTGATATTATACTCGCAAATGATAAATAAAACTATACTTAAAATACATGAACTCATCGTTCATCTCTTTTTCATCATCGCTTAAATTTTGCAGGTAATCTCCGATACTGCATTTGCTCATCTTAAGAAAATCTTTATGGACGCCTTCGACGAGAATGACGACAATCGAATTGAAATATCTGAGGTAAACACTCACTATTAGGCGAATAAATGAATTATACAGTGAATCCAACATTACTATTACACCATGGTATTAATGTATAAAGTAGATTCAATAATACTTATATAAAAGTGATAAAATCTATAATTACTGAATTAGAAGAACTGATAAAATCCTTTAATTCATTTTTATCATATTATTTATTATAAGAGGATTATATGATATGTAAGCGTAGAGTTGAGATCTGTTAAACTTGAAAATTGATCGCTTTTAAGCAAACAATATGGTACAATATAGTTTTTAATATAAAATTGAGTAATTAAATGGTTAAAGAGAGCTCTTTCTCTTAAGAGGAAAAAGTGACAAATGATACTAGGCTATACACTGTACAAAATATAATATTACTACTGCTATTATCAATATATAAAATGCCTTTATAGTTTTTCTCTTTTCATCTCAATTCCCTTGTCAATCCGCCCCAACGATCACATTTTCAAATGATATCAATAAGAGATAATTAATGGGAAAATGCAACCAAATAGCTCGAAATCATTCTCTCTACTTTGTAATATTACTTTTATCAATAGTGGAAACGATTATTATAATTCTTACTATCTATAAATTTATTAGCCTTTGCTTCTTCTATTCTTTACCACAGATGGCCCAAATTCTACCGACAGAGGAGCACTTTCTATTACTTTTCAGAAAGCACAACCCACTTTCTTCCAGCGTTGAATTTATGCGAGTTTGGAGACAATTTGATAAAGATTGCAGTGGCTATATCGAAGCTGACGAACTAAAGGTCATCTATCGTTTCCATTATATTACCAATATTATTATACAGTACTAATATACTGTATAAAGAATCAGAGTAATATTTGATGTATCAATTCGTTTCCCGTTTGATTAGGATTTCCTTGAACATCTGTTAAAGGAAGCTGACAAAATAGAGGATGTTACCGATGAAAAATTAATTGAATATACTTCAACAATGGTAAGATTTTTTATCTCTCTTCTATATCTTTTTTATTCCATTCATTGTATAAAAAGAGAATTATATAGGCTTAAATACTGTACATATATACAATATATATATATATATATATATATATATGTATATATAATTAAGATCTTTCTAAAAATATACAGAACATATCTATAAAGTAGCTGTTTTCTATTTTCCCGAAGTACGTACAGCAACAATTATTACACCAAAGTAGTTTAGATAGATGTGAAAGGTAAAAATAGAAACCTATGAATTAGTAGTATCTTATGCTTAACTAGGACATACAATATATAAATATGTATATATTTATATATATTAGTACACATTGTAACGCTATTATTGAATTAGATATATGACTTATTATAGTAATGAAAATTATTAAAATTGTAATGAAGCGCATCGTTGAAAAAAGTTTTTTTTTTATTCTAATATTATTAATAATCTTTGCTAATTGCTTTACCCTTTCAATAGCCCCCTTTTCTTTCAATTTTACCATTTGCCAATTCATAGATAAATCTAAAAATAGCTTTAAAATGCTTATAACTGTGCTTATAATTATTTTTTTTGTATTCCCAATACGAAATTAACGATTTTTTAATTAACTCTTTTAATTATATTGTTATCGTATAACGACAATATTAACTCTAACTCTATTATGTTTTCTTTTTTGGATTTTTCATTCCTTTCCTTTTAGTAATTAGGAGAAACAACTCTTTTTTCTTTTCTACATTTTATTCCAACACCCCCACCCAGCCACCCACTCACTCAATTCTATCTCTCCCTCGCTCCCTCGCTCTCTCCCTTTGCCACACACGCTCTACCTCTCTTTATCCCTTTTTAAATATTGTCAATGTCAATCTTTTAATGGAGCTATAATTATAAAAATTTACTTTCAGCTGCAATTATTCGATCAAAATAAAGATGGAAAACTGCAACTCAGTGAAATGGCAAAGTATAAATATATATATATATATATTTTATTGATTGCGTTTGGAAATATTATAAATATATTATTATTAATAAATTGATTTTTTTAGATTATTACCTGTGAAGGAAAACTTTCTTTGCAGACCGATTTTCAAGGTGAGGCCTGTTAGTACAACTATTTTCCAGTAATCACCTTTTACCTAGCAGATAGCACTTTTATTCAGTTAAAAATTTCATGTGCAAACATTTTTTTGAGCATTTTCTGTAAGTATTATGAAATATTTCAGAAACTTGGATCATTCTTGGTAAAATTTTATATACAGTACAGTATATACAAAGTTTTTTTCATCTTTCTTCAATATATCTTATACAGTGTATTGATCCAAAAAAAATATTTAAATCAAATATATAAAACCGTTATAGTGTCGGTGAACAAGGCTTTACGTGTTCATAGATTATTATCATATTTAACAAACACCAAATGACGTTGGAACCATACGGAGTAGTGACTCTGTTCCGTCCCGTAACCCATCACCCTCAACTCTTTCCGTTTCCCTCAAAAATGCTTAGTTAAAATGAATAGCTTTTTATTGTTTTTTTGCTTTTATATGACATAATTCACTTTTTCAGGGATCAAAAAAAATAACTGCACAAGATATTGACAGAGTCTTCAAACTGTATGATACGGTAATGATTGCCTTTTATTAATAGTAAAAAAGAGCGTCCTTATACTCGTCTTTCCATCATTTTCTCTTCTCTATCGCATTATTTCTATGTGTTTTCTAGTCAATAAAAAATATCTATTAGATATTGTTTTCATATTTCCCTTTCTCTCTCTCTTTCCATCTATCTATCTGTCTATACATCTTTCTGTCTTTCTTTCTTTTCTAGCTGTCTAGTTAGCCTTTTCCCTCCATTACTGGATGGTTGGTTTGTCAAATAATAAAACCTTTAGGAAAAGGGAAATGTTTGATTTTATGAAAAATTAATAAATCTCTATTGGTATAGGATAATAATGGTAGCATTGAAAATGAGGAGCTTAACGGATTTCTCAAAGATTTAATGGAATTAGTTCAACAAGACTACGATAGCGAGGATATTTCCATGATGAAACAGACAATTCTGGATCAATGGGATTTCAACAATGACGGAAAAATAAATAGAGATGAACTTACCATGCTTCTACTGCAACAATCTCACGACGATGAAGACGACGTCTAATGATCGTCTTTTGATTTTTAATTATCTCTTGCTTAATAATTTTGTTCTAAAATTAATTTAATTAATTTTTCTTAGTTCTTTTGCGCTTTCTTTCTAAAACTTAATAACCAACACTTTCCTATCCTCACTTCTACTACTAATTCTTCATATACTATTGCTTCTTCTTCCTCTTCTTACTCTTCTTCTTCTTCTTCTTATTCCTCTACTCTATCTTGAATATATTTCTTGTTCTACTTGCATGATAAAGTTAAATATATGTAATTTATCGTCATGAATAGCATTACTACTATTGTTATTATTATTTTATCTATTCTCCAATTCCAATTTTTGTCTATCTGTTTTTTATTATTAATCTTTCTCTGACTTTTCATACATTTAAGTATATGATCTATACTATACTATATACTGTATATAGTATGTTTTAAGATACATTTATGGTGAAAAACAAAAGCGAGCTGTTGGTTCATCTTTCCCTCTTTACTTAAGTTAGGGTTTGTCAAAGAGTTTTCCGTATTGTGGAGAACCTTTTTCTTGCTTCCTATAAAGTTACAGAATGTATCTTGTGGCGTTCATATATTGATATATTTTTCATTCAAATTATAATAAATACATGAAAATACGGTATATTATTTGTAGTATCAAACATTTCTTACATGATATTTGCGATAGAATCCGAATGATTATTGCTTTTGTCCCAAGCGGCTCCAACTTGTAGAGAGAGAGATAAAACTGCAGTAATAAGCTCTTGCTTAAGTAACATACACAGTATGCGCTACGTAGATAGCAGTGCGTTTGTAAATAGTATATGATGTATTGTATACTGTATATATGTATACAGCAAATTCAAAGCCTATATTGAGAAACCTTTTAACGACAGATGCTTTTTCAATTAAGAGAAAATACACCTAAATATGTGAATTTTTTGAGAAAGATACATAAATTCCCTTCCGGAACGGAACAAATAATTTTATTCTAATTTCCGTTTAAAATATTATAAAAGTAAAGCTTCACTTCTCAACTATCACAACTAATATCGTGGACAAAATGAGGACAATGAAATTCTTACTGGTTGGACTAGTTCTCTTCTCTGGAGCTCTGTCGAAAGTTATCAAAAGTAATATAACAATCTTTTGTCTTGTTTTCTTTTCTTTTATCGATAATTTTATAAATTAAGGGGAAACCTGCGGTGTACCTAGCTTAATGACCAACTTGGAGCAAGTAGAATCTATTAATATTCACAATAAGAAACGATCTTCGGAATCGGCTGCCGATGAATTAGAAATGGTAAGAAAGAAATAGCAATAAAAAGAAATAGAAAAAGCGGTCGCCTATTAATTAATTTGAATGAATATCCTTCATTAACAGACTTTTGACCAAGAACTAGCCGATAGAAGTCAAGAATGGGCTGACAAATGTATCTGGGATCACGGTCTTACTACAAATTGTAATGGAGATGCTATTGGACAAAATATGTACTTGTCTGGCGGTGGCGCAGCTTTTCCAAAGCTGAATATGACTGCAGTAGTTACTAGCTGGTATAATGAAAAAGTAGATTTCGATTTCACCTCTAATACTTGCGCCCAAGGAAAAGTATGCGGACACTATACTCAAGTTGTTTGGGCAAAATCTCATAAAGTTGGATGCGCATATGCGAAATGTCCATCGGTGGACGTTGGCCAATCGAAATGGGAAAACGTTATAATAGTTGTTTGCGATTATTCGCCTGCGTAAGCTTCTTTCTTTTCACGCAATTCACTTAAAACTCTAAAAAAGGCTCTTTTTTTATTTCATTTTTAATTATTTACCTTGATCAGAGGGAATTATAAAGGATCCGAGATCTACGCTAAAGGGACTCCCTGCAGTAAATGCGCTGATCAGGTCGAACAGGGTTACTTGTGCACTAACAATTTATGCTGTAAGTAGCCCTTAGAAAGTATACCCTAATACTATGTATTTATAGCACAGAGTGTAAAGATAATAAATAATAACATCTAAAAATAGTTACTCAATTAACTTGAACTATTTTACGAATTATTATTGTTATTCTTTCTTTTATTGTAAATTTTATTGATGGAAATTCTTTAACAGCTCCCTGCTTACCTAAAGATAATCCAAGTTGCAGTAAGTAGACATTTTTTCCCTCTTTACTCTTAATAATAACGATTTCTTTTTTGTAATAACGCTGTTTATTAAATTATTTTTCTCTATTGAATTACTCTATAGAATGTGAACAAAAGGCACCGTGCCAAAACGATGGAATATGGGATCAAGGTATTTGTTCTTGCTCCTGTAAGCCTGGCTTTTATGGAAAAGCTTGTGAAAATTCATGCGACTGTAAGGATTTGTACGTTGACGTTTGTCCCACATGGTCAGGATTTTGCTCCCAACCCGCATACGACGCTTTCATGAAACAAACTTGTCCTAAGACTTGCAAGTAAGGGCCCATTATTTATTCATTACTCTAAATAATAACAATAGCTAAAATAATCATTTATTAATCACTGCCATATCTCTTTTATTTCCCGTTTTTTTTTAAAAAAACAAAAGACACTTATGAAATTTTCCGTAATTCTTTTCTTTTTTTTCCCAGTAAATGCGATTTACCGGACGTATGCAAAGCTATCGCTTGAAAAGGTAGGCCTATACGGAGATATTATTCCTGCTGATATTTTACATTATTTATTCTTAACTCTTCTGCAATTTGTTTTTGTGTCTGGAAAATACAGCTATATAAATGAAATAACAAGCATTTATTAATATCGCTTATCTATTTATTTATTTATTCATTCATTCGTTTGTTCGTTAAACCGAATTTGACTTGAACGTGAATAAATTAATGTCGAATAAATATTCAATTTTTATTGAATTTTCATGTCAAAACTATATTCGAAAGATAGAAAGAAAAAAGAGAGAATTAAGGAGAATGTAAAATTTTCTTCCTCTTCTCTACTTATTTACTAGAAGCATGTTATTATATTGCCAACATTTTCATATGAACTTAGAAAGCATATAATACATGTTATTACAACAGTTTAATCATCAGAATCCAGGTTTATTTCCAAAATGGTCGATAGTAGCGCTTACGTCAATCGTATAAATTTGTTTACTTTGTCAATAAGAACTCGAAACAATGAATATAAGGACAATAAAGTTACTGTTAGTAACACAGTAAAATACTTACCTATACAATTAACCTCTGCAAAGTTTCTTTATTAATAGAAAGATAGAGAAATATTTTTAGAAGCGATTTTTCAAATTTATTAAATAAACTGGTAAAAATTTATAAAAGAGAAATACTTTATCAATATGCTTAAACATGTATATACTGTATATAAAATATATATATATATATATATATGATTATGACATATGACATCTATAACAAAAAAATAGCACTTGACCTGGTTTCATTTCTGTATTAAAGGTTTTATTAACATGTGTGTTCCTTTTAATCTTTATAGTATATATTATAAATATATATACACTTATATATAAATACTATTTATATAGTATATTGGAAAAAATACAAGACACTACTGCCTGCTACTTTTTCAAACTCCAAGTTCATGTTGAGTATCCTTAGGCGTCTCTCGAACGATACTTAGCTGTGGTTGAAGTGATTTACTTGCCATTTGAGAGACTGATGTTACGTTACTCAAGTCACTTATAGCGGAAAAATTGTCCTCGGGTAAATCAGGTGCGTCTTCGTGACGTTCGCCATTGGATAACAGAGGAGTAGCCGAATTATCGTGAATAGAGATTGATAAAAATTTTCCATTATTCAAAGGAATATGATGAACTGAACCGGAAGTTGGAATATCCATCTCTAAAACATTGCTGGCAGAATTCGATCGCCTCTTAAATCTCAAACTAGGTAGTGGAGTTGTTTTTAAAGTTCTAGAACTAGAATCGCTTTGATTTAAAAGATTTGATACAGATCTACTTTTTCTATAAGCCTTTATAACAGGTGCATAGTCATTGTTATTGTTATTATTTCTTACAAAACGATAATCTAGCTCCCTATCCATTGAAACATTATGACTAGAACCTGCGGGAGGATTTCTTACAGAACACTCCGAGCCAGTTTCCATGATGCTATTGTAAAATGGCTCCTCTTCGGGATATTCCAGTTTTACCGTTACAGTATCATTGTTATTTCTGCAAAGCAACATGATAAATAGAAGATAAATAAAGACGAGATCAAAGCAGACGCAGAAGAAGAAGAAGAAGAAGAAGAAGAGAAGGATGAGGGAAAAGAAAAAGTTTGGAAAGCAATTTTAACACTAGTAGTACGATAAAGTAAGTTTACCTATTCCTGAAATATTTCCAATAAATCGCAAAGGAAACGCCTAAAATCACTGCTAAGATTACTATTGTCGTTAATATTATTATTGGTAAATATCCTGTTGCTGGAAAGGGAACTCTTTATTATATGATCATTGACTGTAAATTAATCTATTACCCTTCGTTTCAGTCTGTCCCATTCTCGTACTTGTATCAAGTTTTTCGGTTGCAACATTGACCTCTTGGCTATGAAAATTTACTGATACGAGAATTTCTAGACACTTCTCTCTAAATATTTTGTAATTTCCGGCCGCAAATAAATACACCGGTTCAAACTCTTTGCTGGTGTTCAACTTGACGGCCTCTCCTTCAGTGAATACTATTTGACATCCGGTCAACTTGGGAAGGAAGAAGGTTAATTTCCATATGCCATTTGGTATTTGTAATATCGTTTCAAAATTGACTAATGGTAATAAGTGTAATCCCTTAGAAAGAGAATAACTTTTTGCCGATACTCGTTTGTACATTCCTATAGAGAGGGAAGAATGGTTATTTTATCAATATAAATGTTTTTCTATGCCACACCGCCTCCGTTTTTCTCTCAATCAAAAATAATACACTTACTATCAATGCAGAAAAATTGAAAATCGATTACAGAGTATCGGAAATTTTCCACCATAGCTGAAGAAAGACCGTCTTTCTCTATAACTAACTTTTTCAAATCTCCCACATAATCCGTAATATTGCAATTGGTTTTTCCATTACAATTTTTGTATAGAACTCCTAGAGATGCAGGAAGGAAATAAAAACAAGAAACATAATCAAGTTGGCTATGTAAAGTAGGCAAATGTAAAATAATTGGTACAGGGAAACTACTGCTATTATCAATTTATTCAAACAAGGTTATTCTGATTTCGGTTTCTGTCTCTTTTCCTCCCTCCCTCCCTCCCTCCCTCCCTCCCTCCCTCCCTCCCTCCCTCCCCTTCTCTTGCAATCATAGAATAAATAAATGATGACAGTATTGCATACACAATGTAATATTTAAGAACAAATAACTTTTAATTAGGATACACACCCGTAATATTTACATTCATTCTCCTTTGATTGTTAACTTCGCATCCCTGTTCTCCAATATCCAATTTAGCATATCTTATATAAATTGAAAATCCATTTGAACATTGTAGATTAGTTAAGACGCATCCGTTAATTTCGCAATCTAATACAAGGAGAATTAAAAAAAAAAAAGATAAGCTTTATCAAATTCAATTATTTATTGATAGGAGATTTGCAACAACTTATTTATGGCATATAAAACAAATCGCATTTATACGCTACTGGAGAATAAATAAACTTTTATGTACCGCCTAATCGAGGTGAGTTTACAGCATTAATTCCTAAATCAATTCCTTTTTTTCTCTTTGTTAGCTTTCCGTTACTCATAATAATATCACTATCGCCCCCTTTCTTTTCTCTTCTTGATTTTTCTCTACGACTACTATTTACCACTTTCTCCTCCTCCACATCCTCTTCCTCTACACTCTACTCATCTCCTTTATTTGTATTTTAAGATTTCATGATTCAATGTATACGATTTTAGGATACAGCAGAGTGATTATAAATCTCTGATTGTTCAGTCGTATACGCAATAACGATAATGACAACCTAAGTTATTATACTAATGTTAACTTACCAAGATAATAAGAGGTTGATATACAATTGGTATTGTAAACTCTGGTCCAGGCCGAAAATGAATATGAGATAAATATCAAAAATTTCAAATATCTCTCGACTAGATCCATAACCTTTGCTTTCTCTTTCGTGTTCTCCACCTCTCTCTCTCTCTCTCTCTCTCCTTCTTTTCTACTCTGTCTTTTCTGTCCTTCTGTCTTTTCTTTTATTTATCAATATAAGTCTTTATCAGATGGTCTTCGTCTACCTCCGTCTTTGTATGTCTAAAAAAAGAAGAATTAAAAATATAGGTCTATTTTTTAAGTTAAATATTTCAATAACCTAAATTTTAATGCCTTTTTCTTTGATAAAAAAAGTCATAGGAAGAAGAAGAAGACGATTTTAACAAAAACACGAATTAAAAGATATTATGAAAATAAGAGATAAGAGTGAAAAACAAAGAGAACGAAATCTTTTATGTATAAATTAACATAAAACAGTATTAAAAAGAGTGAAAAGTCGATAAAATTTATAGCTGTTATATAGATATAGGCTAACGTTTGATATTGAATATATTTGGTCGGGGTTTGTAGATGTTTAACAGGAAAACGAAATAGAATTCTCCCAAAAAACGCTTCTCCTGTCCTTACTAGTTTTGCTTTGAACATTTTTGTTTTTTATAAAAAACAAGAATCAATAAAATATTTCATTCATTCGCTATTGTCAGAACTTAGTCATTTTATTTTTATCACTATTTGTTAAATATATAAAACCATATTAAAAATACTATAAAAGGCAATCGTTTAAGTAGATTTTACTCGGTAATTTTCTCTATTTAATTCAATTCATCTATCTATGTATATATATATATATATATATTATCCTATCATTCCTTCCTTCCTTCCTTCCTTCCTTCCTTCCTTCTTACCAGCACCTATAAACACACTGACCTAAATTCTCTTTTGTTCTTGTCAATCGACTCTTCTATTAAAGTCACCAGTTGTATGGCTTGAAGAAGTTGGAATTATGCTGTACTTAATATCCGTTCTACCTTGTCTTTGATCCTCTTGCTTCATTGGCCTACAATGTATCCGCTTCGTATACTAAAATTTTTTTAATACTATCACGTAAAATATCATATAAAGAAGAGAGTAAAAATAGAATCGCAGCTTAAAAAAAGCGCCACCTATTGATTTTAAGACAGAATAAATATGTTTGAATCTGTGCATAATACTTATATTGACATTTTATTGGTAGTATGCGCTCCATCTGTACGAATTACGTGATCTTCAACAAACAAACAATAACTATAGATAGCCAACTATCGGTAGAGAGAAGAGTTAAGATAGATAGAAAGACAGACAGATAGACAGGCAGACAAACAGACGGATAGACAGACGAGCGCACGTATAGACTATTATGTAAAGTTTGAGAGAGAGAGAGAGAGAGAGAGAGAGAGAGAGAAAGGAAGAAGAAGGAAAAGACAGTGATTGAAAGAAAAAAGACAAAGATATAAAAAAAAACAAGTAATTAAAAACGAAAAGTTTGGCCAAATTTTCCTTTAGCTTTATTCGTTCTTCTTCTATCCCTTCCACACGAACTACTATCACCTTCATTAGCCAACATTTGAGTTAGATCAACTCTCTTCTTTCTCGCTTTTGAAGTGGTTTCTTTTGTAGTTTCTTTTACGGGCTTCTTTGGATCACTTTTCGATCTTCTTCGAACTATTGGTGATGGAAATGGGGAAGAGTCACTTGAGCTTTTTCTTTTTGGGTTAATTCCAGAATCGGAAAAAGGTGCTTCGGAACTTGGCCAGGACTGCTCCAATCTTTGGCGAACTTTGGTTAATTTAGTTATACATTGAGCTACTCGGACGTCTTTGACTTCTTCCGTATTGGTTCCCCTTGAATCGAATGCAATGCTTGGTGTATTGGTGGATGAATCGATTAAAGTAGGCTTTATAGGAGTTTCTTCAACAATAAAATCTAAAAGAAGAGGAAAAAGAAAACAAGAGATAACTGAATAATCCTTATCATTTTATCAATTAAAGCTGATCTATAGCAATAATGATTAGCCGCAAGAAGAGGTCTACCTTGAAAAGTATTAAACGAATTTCTTCTAGACGTTTCACTTGGAATGGAACAGAGCGAAGAGGATCTTATCCCCCTTCCAAAGGGCGTTTCCATAATAAGATTTCGACATTTCGACTCTGGCTCCGCTTTATACAATATTTTGGCCGATTTCAATTTTCTATTTCGCCCTTCTTCGTCAGACGGGGATGAATTTTCCCTTAATTCCCTTATTGTTCCTAAGCTGTTAGGCCTTTTAAGTAGAGTTGGATTTTGAGATTTAGCTTGTCGTTTGGTAGAGCAAAATAGTTTACTCTCGAGTATTGGAGGCCTTTTTTGACCTTCGCAAATAACTGTAGATAATAACAACAACAAATGAATCTTTTTCACCGGAAAGAAACTTTTTTCTTTCTTTCAGCATCTGAAAGTATTATACCAATTTTCGTCTGCAAGTTATACATTGTAAAGAATGTTCCCTTACGCTTGAGCGTATTTATCATTACTTCTCTCTTTTTTTGCCAAAAAAAGGCCTACTTTAGCTACTCCATTTAATAATTTTTGTAATCTCAAGAACATTAACGTTTTTTTTTAGCTTACCTTGGGAGATGTTCCTTCTATTCTTGAGCATAGACAATTCATCGTCCTTTCGGTCGCTCATACCTTGTTGTTTATCGTCCCGTGCAGTCTGGCGTTGTTGGCCTATATCGGTTGGTTTTTCTTCGAAATTACTTTTGCTGAGATAGGTATGGTTTTTATTAGAATGAGTTGAATAATCAAAATTATCGGAGAAATCTTTTAATATTCTTGGTCTATCAATTTGATTTAAACGGCATAAATCGGTTGGATTAGGATGATAAGAGATATCTAATTGCGAAATATCCGAAGAAAAATCTTTTATCTGTTCTTCTTTAAATTCGTCTTCCGGATAGTCAATTAATCTCTTTCGAAACTGATAAACGGTATTTGTTGCAACTGTAAATTTCTCTTTAATTTTCATTATAACAGCATTAAATGATATGTCAGTTTGACATGGAATTGATTTTGAAAGTTTTTGCATATTAACACCTGTTGATTTATCAGTAGTTTGTATTAACTTATCGGGTTTATCGTCACTTGTTAAATCATCTTGGGTCCCTTGACAGACTTTCTCAACTTCTTCAGTTTGTATTGATTCATTCTCAAAAGGATTGTTTCCAAGAAATCCAAGAACAGCTTTGCCGGGATAAAAACAAACATCAGTCTCTTCTGGCTCTAAACATTTGTATTGCAGTAGCAATTCAGTGCTCTTTTGCAGTTCGTCCTAAGAATATATGAATAAATAACTGGTGAGATCTCCCGTAGGGAAGAGATTTAACAGTCAATTGCTATTCGCTTTATGGTGGTTATTTCTTTTTTCATTTAATAGATATATAATCATTAGTTGGAGAAACTATTAGTATTAATTAAAACGAATTATTTATTCATATACCTTCAATAAAAGTAACTCAACTCCGCAAGTTTTTAGCAATTTGTCTATACTTTTCGTATTTTGAAGTAGTGAATCGATTGTTTGTTGGGTTGTCTTCTTTGCTTGATTAACTTGATACGGAGAGTTTATGGAATGTAATCTCGCCGTAAGAAGTTTTTGCTGTTGTCTTATTAGCGCTATAAGCTCGAAAGCTTTATCTTGTATAGAGTCTTCGGCATTTCTCAGTTTAACTTCGGTAGAGTTCAATACTATCATATTCTCCTGGAGTTCGCTCACCTTGGAACGGCACTCGGAGAGGAGATAATGAAAGAATGGAACATTTTTTGCGATAGTACAACTTAAATTTGATACTTCGTGACTTTGATGCTGTTGAAATGCGCAAAGTATGCATATACACACACGGCAATCATCGCAGTAGAACCTAACGTTCTCTTCTGCGTGTACCTTGCAAAGTACATTCTCTCCCAATTTATGAACTGTATGAGTAGAGGTAACTCTTGTCTTTTGATGAATGAACACACAATTAGAACAGAGCAACTTTGAACATTCCAAGCACTTGCTAACAGCCTGTTAAAAGGGAAATGAAAGAATAAGAAGACTTTAGTTTCAATTACTGGGGCATTGCTTCCCAGATTTTCGGTGCGTATTCGAACTTTTCTAGGAAATGGAAAAAGCACATTTTCCATATATTTAATCAGAAAACCAAATATATTGGAAACACTGAATTATATAAATATATACAGTGTACTTTATATAAGTATATACTGTATATACAGTATATATATATATATATATATAAATGAATTTATATATATAAAATGCGCATACTCTTGCAGACTTAAATGCCTGTAATACAGTATTTCAAAGTATATTTGCTGTATATTATACTTGTATTATAGCATACACTTAGACTTACTGAATTGACACTTTGAAACCTCTTCTATACAACTTTATATCTATATTTTTTTTATACTTAGCGTGGTCGGGAAAATTGATTAGAAATCTCTAATTATTCTTTCATTCTTGCCTCTGTTATTTGACAAATTCCGCAAATGTTATCTTTTTTCTTCTCTAGTACATCTGCTAAATTTGATAATAATGTATTCTCCGGTAAATTGGATATTCCTGATGGAGGTATATGAGTTTTACTTTTACAAATCGGACAGCTTAAAACGTACGTTGACTTTGAAGTTCTTCGCAAACATTTTGAACAAAAAGAGTGCAAACATGACAAAGTTTTTGGTTTTTTCATTCGCTCCAGACATAGTTTGCAGGTGAGTAACTGATCGGAGATTTCTTGCAGTAGATTCTCGCTGTTCGACATGCTTGGAAATACTGGAATTGGATATATTTTACGGCCGCATGCAGAAGTTTGCTGTTTGACGGGCGGAGATAGTAGATTGTAGTGAGTTTTCTTGATTTTTATCGTTTATTAAATTGAACAAATTTTAAAATTATCCGTTTCCGACAGCTTGTTAAATTTTTAATCAGACATTAAATTTAACATAATCTCCAAAGAATCCTATATATCTTTATATACTATAGGATTTCGCACCCGGCCTCTATAAGCCTCTGCAACGAACTTTCGACCTTCAGCAATCTAAGCGAGTGAATGTTTTCTTTTCTGTTTCTTGTAATAATGATAGCCGCCACGTTCTAATGAATATATTTTTCCATTTCTTTCAATTTATTCTCAGAATAACATTTGAAAGTTTAATTATTTATGAGAAATCTCTCTTCTTATAGTTCAAAAATCCATACACTAGAAGCAAATCGCAAGAGAACAAAAATTTACCGCTACACATGCGCACTAACCATTCATCTTTCCCCTTTTTAATTAAAAATAACAGCCATCTTTTTACACAAATACAAATTGAGTGACGTAATGATAAAGTACTTTGATCACTTAACCTAGCGAAGTGCATACTCTTTTTTTTTATTTCAAATAGAACAAAGACTCAGTGCTGTACACGGTAGCAATTTTTTTTCTATGAAAAAAGTAGTTCAAATAGAAGGCCTATCAACAAGATGGTTGAGAGACCTCGCTTGGCAAACTAAAGTTTACGATGGAATTTAATACTTCACACTCTATTCAGATAAATCTGAATAGCCGAAAGAGAGGGATAGAACTAGGAAAATAAGATACAGCCAAATTTCTAGATATTGATTATGTTATACTGCTTTTACAACCAAACATTATAGTAGATACATTTATGCATGTATTTATTGTATAGATACTGTGTAGATACTGTTTATATAAATTTATATATGTATATATAAACACGCTTATGTATATAGAGTTTATAAACACGTACTTTACGGCGCCGTACAGTGTTATCTAACCTCTTTTCAATTAGATTACTTGGCCGGGAAATTGCTAAAAGGAGAAAAGAGAAAAATCCGTTTAAATGATTCGCTTAGAATTTACTATTTGTCAATATTAAACATATTTTTGACTGATCAAATTTGACCTGTCTGGTATAATTCTCAACTTTTTTATACTGAAATTGACAGTATGACAGGTGAATATACAGTGAATTGTGAACCTAAAGATTTTAAGGTATAGAGCGCTATTTAATCTTAACAAAAACAACACGGGTCTTTTAGGCCATCATCAACCAACCATTCTTGGTTTAATAGCTGGAGAAACGACGATCAAATGAAACCATTCACATTTCTATTCTTCTCTGCCGCTACTCTTTTATGCTATGCATCGGCGTTTAAGGTGGTCTTACTACCAACGCCGTTTGTAAGTCATATGAACTATTTTGAACCTCTCGCTCTGGAGCTTCATCAATCTGGTCACGAAACCTACCTCGTACTTAGTGATTCGTTCCGGGCAAGGCAACGATTAACCGACAAAGGATTAAACATTTTGACTTACGACTCAAAAGGAACATGCGAAATTGATACTGATGACTTTTTCAAAAGAGTCACCATTGGAATGATAGATAATGGTGGTGATCCGGGTGTATTAGGAAAGCTTGTCGCCCCTGCAATTGAAAGTGAATGTTCAAAATTCCTGCTCGATATTGAATTACTAGAAAAAGGAAAAAAGATAGGATTTGACTTGGCAGTTGTGGACGGCCTATTTTTTGCAAGGTTTTATCCATTTTTTTCTCCCCTTTATCTGTGTTATTGAAAACAAAGAAGCAATAGAAATATAGCAAGAAATCGACCCATAGTTTATTTTCAAGTAATTCGAGGAAAAAAGATAATAAGAAACATAAAAATCTAGAAAAGATGGAAAAGAGAGAGAGAGAGAGAGAGAGAATGAAGGAGAAAATAGGAAGACAGAGAGAGAGAGAGAGAGAGAGAGATAGTAAATAGAGAATTAACAAATCTACCCATCTCTTTCAAGGAAAAATAAACAACTAATTGGCTTTAAATAAACTAAAGCGTACAGTCACCGCTTATCTTGTCGGATTAAATGTTGATATAAACATTTAATGCGTTCTTTTATATAATATATAAAATGTTCTTTAGCCGAACAAACACGTTAAGTTTTCACTTAATATTTTCATTCATATATAATTTACGCAGCAGCCTTCTCTCGATATTTAAGACTAAATCTAGTTTAACACACACACACACACACACATAAACTAAAGTTTATCACATTGTAGATGGCAGCACTTACGAATGCTTAAATTATTTTAATTAAATAAAGAAATTGTTTATTTTACAGATGTCTATACATTTGGCCGAAAGAGTTAAATATACCTTACATTACATTAACGACACTGCAAGATTTTTGGAGAGCTCGCGTTCCGGCACCTCCAAGTTTTGTACCATTTCATTATTCCTCTTTCGGAGAGCGTATGACTTATTTAGAAAGATTCGCTAACGTTTTTATGAGTGTATTCTTTGCTTTATCGACAACATCCCCACCACTCTCTCAAGTTATAAGGGACCGATATAAAGATTCGTCGGCAGATTTCGAAAGTTTAGCCACAAAATCAAAATTATGGATGTTTAATACCGATTTTTCTATTGATTATGCCAAACCAAGCTTACCAAACATTATTCACGTTGGTGGAATGAGCCTAAATTCTACCAAACCACTTCCGGAATTATTCGCCAAGTTTGTTGCAAAATCTAATAGAATAGTTGTTGTAACATTTGGAAGTGTAATATCCCAATTACCCAACTATATTGTTGAGAAAATGATTGACGCCTTTCGTCAATCACCTTTTCAGGTGCAAAACTTTTTTTTTCGTTGATCTTGTTTTTCATTCCATTTATTTATTCTAGTTCGTTTGGAGGTTACCCAAAGCAAAGGAATTTTCAATACCCGATAATGTTCTTGCAGTTGATTGGATACCGCAAAACGATCTTCTCGGACATGAGAAAACTGTTGCATTCGTTACTCATTCGGGCAATAACGGACAATTCGAGGCTCTCTATCACGCCGTTCCTATGGTTGCCCTTCCTATATTTGCGGATCAAATTTATAATTCATTAAGAATGGAGGCGAAAAATTACGGCGTTAGACTATCTATGCACAAGTTCACGAGCCAACAGCTTAAAGAAGCCCTTGAAAAGGTTGCTGATAACAAGGAAATTAAAGCAAATCTTGTTAAGGGTTCTATGATTCTAAGAGATAGACCATTAAATGCTAGAAAAAGGGCAGTTTATTGGATAGAACACGTAATAAAATACGGGGATAGGCACTTGAGGTCTTACGGAATTGATATGCCCTGGTATCAGTATCTGTTGCTAGATGTTGCAGTTGGATACGCGTTACTTTTCGGATTTCTTATCTACCTAATTAAAAGAGCATTCGTGTATGTTTCGGCTAATGCTCAAAATTGGATTGGTACAAGTAAAAATAAGAAAAAAACACATTAAATAAGGCAATTGTTTCTATAAAACTAGAAATATTTGCCTAATAACAATGTATCAGTGAAATGTATAAGAAAAGCTTGTTTCTTTCCATATGGTAAACCTTTATCTTCTCTCTCTCTCTCTCTCTCTCTGTGTCTCTCTATCTCTCTCTTTTTCCCTCTTTTTGTATATTTTTCATTATAGCATCATATTAATTGTGATAATAGTAGAAATAGCAATAAAACGGAGAGATATAAGAAATTGAGTACTTTGATCCACAGATATTAATACATCTAGTAAAACTAGTGAGCATTAGTAATAAATTAACTTAAATAGGTTCGCAGTGAGTCGACAGATAACAATATTTTTTATCTTTATCATACGAATATATTTCTGTTCACGTTAAAATGTTGGGATACAATGTATGTTTCGCTGTGGGGCTTATTTGCGTTATTCATTGCGGCTACAGCCCGTTAAAAATTGATATAGATAGGGAACTACCTGTTTTTAGTCACGAAGAGCTCAGCCAATACAATGGAAAAGATGTAAATATTTTATTAAATGTGTTATTAGAATACTGTGTGAGAAATTGAACATATTATATATTGTATATAAACGTTATCTCTATTTGCAACAGACAGAAAAGCCGGTATATTTGGCTGTTAAAGGTGTTGTTTTCGATGTTTCCGAAGGAAGACGATTCTACGGCCCTGGTGGAAATTACCACATGATGGCTGGAAAAGATGTTTCTAGGGCAATGGCTACCCAAGAATTAATGGACCAAGATATGACGCATGACGTTGTAAGTTGGCATATTTTTTTTTCTAATTTCTTATCTGTTACATTATATCATTATATTTTTAGTAAAATAACATTTATTTTACTTGAAACAATAGTAAAACTTTCTTTTTTGTTTCTATTAAACTATCTATCTGACAGGCAGGATTGTCGGATGATCAACTGCAAAGCTTGGATAATATGTTTACAAAGCTATATTTAACAAAGTATAAGAAAGTTGGTTACATGCAGTATTTGTTAGAAGAAAATGGTAAAACGGAACTTTGATGTTGACAATATTTCCTTTTTTCTTTTATTTTTTAAAATTATGACATTTTTCATTAATAAATTATAAGTAGACGTCTTTTTTTCTCCCATCTTAATTCGCATTTTATCGCCCAACCATATGAAAATTAGACAACAAATAACTTACAATGTACAGTAGTGTTTTGTATATAAAACGCTTACGATGATGATATTGTTATTATCGTAATAAGTTCTGTAAATAAAAACAACCATCTCCTACATCAGTTGATCTAGATTTAATTAGCCTCGTCTCTCTTAATGACACCTAATAATCTTACTAAGAAAATTATTAATTCAAATGATATGATGGAATATTTGTTGTATTACTTTGAAAATGATAATGATAATAATAGTAATAGGAATAATAGAAAACATTAGTGATTTGTTCAATCAACATGATAGAACTATTTCTTTTTATCAACAAAATTACAATTCTTTCGGTTACAAACAATTTGGACGCTTATATAAAAGGCCTTTGAAAGGCATTTCCCTAAACAATTTACTTTATACGGATCTTTCGAACTGTATACATGGCCCATTGTACAATAAGTTAAATACATCTAAAACTTAACCTTATTCTCTTCTTTTATCATGTATACAGAAGAAACAAAAACATTTTATTAGTATTTTCAACTAATACCTGTACTATAATCAGTTGACAAAAAATTCACTTTTTTATAATTAGTCATCGGAATCATCATAGTCATCATTATCTGAGGAATCTTCATCGTCATTACTTGAATTTTCTTTGCCCTCGTCTTCGTCGATTTTCTGCCATTGAGGATGATCAAGGACTTGCTTAGCTTTTTTAACATCCAACTGTGGTTAAGAAAACAAAAAGTGTACATAATTCTGCTTACAACTTTTTTTAAGAGTCGCATAAAATAATTTTTCTACATAAATTTCTGATATAAAAATCTTTACCTTTATTGTTTTGGTTAGGTCGAAACTCATGTAAGAATCGCTCATTAAACAAACAGAATAGGTATATACATCAGGCTTTGTAGGAGCCGCGAATTGTAACTCCACTTCCTCATAATCTTTTAAACTTTGAACATGCTTAGGCATAGAAATGAGCTGCTGTTTTTTTTTATCTGCTACGTATAGGTACCACCATTCGTATTTATCTAACGGATAATAGGGACAATGAACTAAATGAGTTTCTTTTGATTTAGTTTCAAAGGAATTCTCTTTCTTCGTTTCGTCTGAAAATTTTCCTACCCAATCCTCTTCCTCGTTATCGTCCTCATTATTTTCTTCAGAATCATTTGCATCATCTACTGAATCACTGTCATTGTCTTCCTTCTTTTTCATTGGTTTTGGTGATCTCTTTGCTTCTGGACTGTCTTCGGAATCGTTATCACTTTCATCACTTGCCCCACTCTCATTCTCATCTTTTTTCTTTATTTTATCTTTCGATGCTACCTCAGCGAGCTTTTCTGTTCTATTCACAACAGGTACAAGAACCGTGCGTGTTCCTAAATGTACAGAAGAAACAGTATAGTTTGAATAAAGATTTTATATTCTTTAAGATATTTTTTACCTGCTTTTCTGGGCTTTTTAGCTTTTTTCTTTTTCGTTTTCTGAGCTTTCTGCCACAAAGGTTTTGTTTTTTCATCAACTTTTTCCTTTTCTTCTTCCATCTTATCTCCAGCGTCTTCTCTTTTCTCATCTTCTTCATCACTCTCATTTGGTTCTAATGGTTTTCTTTCTAGAATCACACGAACTGTTACAATAGAATTTGCAGTAATTGAATTATCCTCTTCATCGTTAACGGCAACCTCCGCTTTTAAATCTATATCCGGCATTCTTGCGCAAACATTCATCACGTCTCTATTTAAAAAAGGAATAACAAAAATTTTAAACAATTAATTAATTAATTCTAAAAAAATATTAAGGTAATGGAAAAATTGTTAAAAATCTTACCTATATTCAGCATCACTTAAGGTTCTTAATAACGCTCGTCTTTCTTTACTTTTCATTTCTACAAATTGTTTAATTGTCTTTATACATCTACGTTTCGTTACAAAATGGGATAGCGTTTTTTCTGTTATATGGGGTAATTGCAGCAGAGGACTTTTTGTATCCCACAGGGCTTGAACTAACATTTGACAAATTTTTATACAATATTCAACAGTGTTCAATCTTGGAGCTTTATGTTGCATATCTGGCGTCGTTTTGAAATAACTAATAACTTGAGTAATCACTTTTATCATTTCATTGACCAGATTTAATGACTTTCCTAAAACGTAGTTTTTATCATTCTCTAACGTTGTAGGAGGAAGGGATATTCTACCCAAATGAGCGTGAATTAAAGCTCTAGCTTTCAAACTATAAGATAGATTAAATGGCTTTTCCTTATTCTTTTCATTAAGATTAGGTAATTCTTTCATCAATTGAGGTATTTCTATATTATCCGATTCTCTGTCAATGATATCCTTGTTATAGAATTTAGAAAATTCAAAGCTGCCGCCTAATATCATTAAAATTCTTTTCAGAGTCATATTAGGTGTTCTACTAAAAAATTGCCCATAAAATTTCATAGTGTCCAAAAGTACTTGGTCTCCACTAAATTGAATTGAACGATACCACCAAGTACCAACGACAACGGGTAAAATAATCATAAAAACGAGAGCGTATAATCCTAAAACCCACATAGAGTTTTGCTTTTCTACAATCCAGATTGGTAACGCAATACCAAAATTTGTAGCTGTAGGTCCATCAGGATTTCCATATTCCTCCCAATTCTTACGAGACTCTTCGTCTGTCAGAGCTGCATACGCTTTAGCAATTTTCATAAAAGTTTTGTGGTCTCCCCCTTTATCAGGATGGTGTTTTTTACTTAGTTTGCGATATTGAGATTTAATCTCCTTAACTGACGATCCCTGAAAAAATAATAATGAAATTATCCGCATTTAGAAAACTAAGAATTGATTAAAATGTATGTAATAAGGCATTTATATGTATATATTTACTCTTTCCAATTCCAATATTGTGTAAGGGTCATATTCGAATAGTCTAATTCAATTTGTGATGTTTTATAGGCCAGGAAAAGAATATGCTCCATCCAATTATTAACAATATAATGCTGTAAAAAGAGAAAGTGAATATAATTTCTATAATTATAATTAAGATTATTTTAGAATTGAAATGAGAAAGAAAACAATAATATAATTTTATATATTTTTTATCAAGTGGAGAAAAACACTGTAGCATTGTTTTTCTCATTCTGTTGAATATTAGAGACCATGGAGGGAGGGATTTTTAATTAAAATTACTAACACTAATGGTCGTTTAACTTTTGTTTGGTGAGTGGTTTCCAGTAGCTTCTCTTTATTTAAACAAGGTAAACACCTACAGTCCTTTTCCGAAACTTCTTTATTTCTAAAGAGAAGAACATGAAACATATTGTTTTAGAAAATCATCCATATTGATAGGTTTTACCAACCCTTTTTCGAATAAATAACCATCCATAATAGGTGGCAGGAATCAGCACCAAAACATAGAAAGAAATGAGGAAGTAATAAAACGTTCACCTTTTTCATCATATTCGAATTTCATGCCGGCCATTTTGATACGTGTTTAAAGGAATGTCTAAAAGGCGGGTGTGATTGAATGCAAGATGAACTGACTTTGCTTTTACAATGACAGATTGATACTGAATTTAACTTATATTTTCCTAATATTAAATAATAAAAACGTTTGATGAAACAAATATTATTAATTAAAATATATAATAAATCTATTTCATTTAAATAAATACTTTAAATATAAAGCCTTAACAATACTATTTTCATTTGTATTTATAACAATAACAAATAAACTTATTCGATATGGGTATACTATTTTAAAAGTTTTAAACTTATCTAAATAGTATTCAACTACCTTTTTCACTCCATGTATAGTTTTTAAGAAAGAGAAATAGTCTTTCCTGTAGTACTGAAGAAAAGAAACATTTTTTATTATATACCCCATTATCATTCTTATATACCGAGTGCAGAGATAAAAGAATGTATTGAACTTGAACCTCAACTCATACATATTCATTTTCAATTCTTATAATTATGTCAACCTAAATCAAAGTAGATATTTATTTAATATGTAAATAATTCGTTTGCTTATTTGAATTTGTGAGCAGTGCTATTTACCATCTTATTAATTCACTACTTTAAAGTAGTAATACTGCTCTTTATTTTCTCTTTCCATTGCCGGTAAATTGCAATTGCTTTCGGAATAGCTAAATACCACATACAATAAGATTTAGATAGACTTTTACATAATATAAAATAAAAACTGTAAAGTAAATGTCCAAGTGTACATTTTACAAAGAAAAATGCGATATATAATAGTCTAGATTATCTTTGATGATTTGATATGTTAAATAAGTGTGCTTAGTATATCAAAGTGTAATTTTTTAAAA